>JAVQJG010121256.1:0-13214 GCA_036024015.1 Craterocephalus amniculus
CCTGTCACTGTGTGCCTCCGACTGATGATGCGCCCTGGCTACTTGGCCACAGGGATATCCCTTTGGCTGACTGGCAAGCGCACATAACTTCCACCCGGGAGGTTGTGGGATCAATCCCCGCCCGGGCCCTCTGTCCGTCCTGCCACATATCTATCTATATAGATGCTACACAGAGAGCAGACACGTTTGGGTGAATCCAGGATACTTTTGCCCGCTATGGCTCAGTTAAGTCACTACAAAGTGGTGTATGGGCCAGATGTGAAATGGATTATGGAGTGTCTCTTGAGATCCAGATGTCAGACCTGAACATTGATCATGGCAAATATTTTGTGGGCCAGAGATGAGAAGAGAAGGAAAGGGTCTTCAAAAACATCATTAAACTGTGCTACATGTGCATTTTTCTTCCTCCATCCTCTATTTTTGCCCATTAGGCACAACTGCAGCAAATGCAACATTATCCTCTTCTCTCATCCTGAATCTTTTTTCAAACCTTCACTGAAATCACCTTTTCAGTTCTAGATCAAGCCTGTAATTAACTGCTATGCTCCCGGCCAAATTTAAGATGCCCTAATATAAATGAGTGTTTGCAATCCTACAAGCACTTACATGACTCATTGTGAAGTGCACAAAGCCTAATTCAGCTGCACATGTCTCTCCCTCATGCGCTCTCTTTGACTTTTCCAGTTGTTAGAAAGGATGTTTGGATTTATCTTGTGTTGAGGCCAAAGGTCCTGTGGAGATTTGTTGTGTATACACACAGATAATGCTGTTTGGTTTGACCACTAGCCTGCATCCTGCCTGACTACGACTGAACCAGAGGAACACAATGGACCCCCATCGATCGTCCTCTGGGGTCCTAAACTATCCACCTTGTCCCTCCCTGGCAATGATTTCGAGAGGCTGTTGACTCAGATCATGTGACTCATTTCATAGTTACAAAAAGCTGTTGTTACAGGAAGAAAATACATTTTGACTAATTCTCGCCAGTTAGAGAACTGTTGCAGCGACCCACCACTACTCCTCAGAACACAACACTTTTCTATAGAGATTTCAACAAACAAAAAATATTTTGAATTCAAAAATAACAGTTTTTCAAAGACTCAGTCTTCTTAAATAAATGGAAGCTGTGTGTTTTGTTGTAGTTGTTGTTGTTTTTACTAGCAGCACAGCTAATAAATAATTGGTTTGTGATGCATTTAATATGCCCCAACACAAGCTTGTAAAACTAAAGCTAAAATTTAAGGCTTTTTCAACAAACAACATAACGATGAATGTCGGTGCATCCACTATGTCCATGAAATTTGAAATTTTAGAACAACTTAACAAGTACGCAGAGTGAAAAGCTAATACATGTATCCGTTGGACAACCAGAATGTCCATTTATTGGTTCTGCAGCTACTGAAACATGGAGTAGCTCAGACATGCATCTACATTTGGCTTTTACAAACACAAAGAAAAGCCATCAGCAGCTTCACCTTGCATAGGAGGAGTGTGGATGTGTCAGGGCTAAGGACAATACCGGCTACTGATATAAGTACTAAGAAATTCTGTTACTCTTCACTGGTAAGGAATATGGACCAGAATGTGACAAGTGAGTGTGTGACATATCATGTGTGATATACATGAGGCTTAAAACTTCATTGATGAGGATTAAGTAATTTTCTGTAAACGGTAATTTTCTCTCACCAAGATAATGCCAAATTCAGATTTTTGATATGGCACAAGTAAGATTTTTGTTGTTTGCATATTAATACATTTTTAAAAATTACGGTTTATTCCACAGACCAATATCTTTGTATAAACCCCTTTTCATTTTGACGGCCCTAGTGTTTTCATGCATCAAACACTTTTATGAACACAGAGTACTAGTACACATATAATAGTACCACGCATTACCCATAACTGATATAAGTGCATCGTTAGTCAATACATGTATAGATCTTGTAGGGCAATATATATATATATCTGGGGAAGAATAGTGAGTTGGCACCATCCATCATATTGCAGTTATATTGGAGCATATTTACCAAGTAGTCTGAATCTTGCCCTCTCTCGTTCTGAAATTATTACAAAATATTTGGATTGTGGTGGGAACAAGCTATTCAAGAGGTTCCCAAGATTAAGAACCTAATGTCTACGAAATGTCCACTTACAATTATCTGGAAATGATCCGTTCAGATCAATGAGTTTTGTACCATGTTTAATGAGTCCATCCTGTCTGTAAGATCCATTTGTGTCTTTGCCTTGCAGTAACATCTGAAATTAATGTCAGCTTTATTACTGGGACGTCTGATGTGTCTTATTTATGAATTTTCTGACTGAACAAAATGGTGAGAGACAGAGAAAAATTACACAAGAGGCAGAATGACTGATGAGTTAAGGAAAAAGAGGAAAAACTTTAAACAGCTACATCCACTCTCTAGTGGACACGTTCGCTCTCTTGAGCCCCTTTATTCCATGACGTTCACACACAGATATAAACACTAAACATGTTTCAGTTTATAAAAGATGTTTCTTGAGGTCAAACTTTGTTGCTCATTTTTCCAAAACGTCATAAAAGATCAGTCCATTGTACCCCAGGGGGGCGAAATCAGTGGCGCTGCTTTGAAATCCGCTGATTTCCAATGCTGCTCCTGTGATTGAAATCATCTCTGCTGGGATTATTTTTATGCTCTTTTTTTTGCTAAAAGACTCATGGTATAATGATTCATCTTTATAATGTATATTTTCTTTTTCATCTAGCTCTCAGCGTGTAATTCATAACCGTAACATTATTTTTCCATTTGATATATTCTGACATAAAGACGATTTATATAACAAACTCCATTATAAACAAGGTTTCACAAAGTGCAGCAAAACCTTAAATCTGTATTTTGATTAATTTTGCAGTTTGAAATCACATATCAGATAGACTGTATATATAAAAAAAGAAATAAAAGAAAACATCTCCTGTATTTTGCCAGTAGCACAGTCAAAAGAAGTTGGTAAATAGGCTAAATAAATATATAATGTACCAGTTATACACCTATTCAAGCTGAAAGGGTAGGGGTGTCCAAACTTTTGACTGTTGCTGTATATACAGTAATACTTTCACAGAATTAAGATTATGAAGATCTCAAATCAGCAGATTAGTTGTTCACAGGTTATGGCGTCAGGATTTAGTATAAAAGTAGCATCCATAGAGTGATCGATTGGCTTATCATTTTGTGCCAAAGAACTGATCAGTCAAACCAAAAAAAGGACATTTTTCAGTAGAACAATTGCAAATAAATCTATGGTGTTTTTTTTACATCAGCTCTTAGAAAGACCATAAAAGCTGTTATCAGCAGTAAAAACAAATCTACAATTGGCTGATTTGTTTCCATGGGTTTTTGTGTAGATTTGCTTTGGCTTTGTACCTTTTTTGTTGACGAAATGCTGAAAATCCTGCACCTAATCCTCTTCAAGCTCTCCCTTTCAAGGTCTTAAGGTGCAAATGAATATAACATAGCAAAGGCAGCACATAAACTAAACCAAAATAAATCCATTACCCTGATTGCAATGGTATCTGTGATACCCATTTCCCATTTTTCTAGATCAAACACATGCGCAGAACACATGAGCTAAAGCCACACTCACACCCTGCATCTACAGTTTGTGCTGCTGCAACATTTTTGATTTATTACTTCTTTTTGAAATCTAATATAGCAGATAAATTAAAATAAATGGAAGCCTTTTGCAGTGGCAGGAATTTAGTGATAACTGCTTTAACTACAGTAATGTGCTTAAATTGAATGGTATATTTCTATGAGACCAGTTTGACCCAAGCTTTGTTGCGTCAACACAAATCCCAAAGTGCTTCATCTACTGTACACCCAGCATTTTTAAGAATTATTATAAGAATGCTGCAAAACATTCCAACTTTAGTCCTTTTTGTGAAAATAAAGCAACAAACCATAATGGCCATGGACTCGACTGACAAAACATTCCCTTTAGCCATCACCACTGCCTGCTTAGCCCACATCTAATTCTAAGTCTGACCCTAAAACCAAGGCTTTACCCTCAATGGTCACAGAATTGTCCATCCCACATAGACAGGAAGTCCCCATGAGTTGATGCTTGGTCACATTTGTCATTTTTAAGTAGAAGGAACAAGCACACAAGAAAGCCTCCCCCTCCTTCAGCCCAGACAGAGTGATGCATGGGGGCTGTAACTCTGATGGAATAAGGTCTGAATGAGAGCCCAGTGGTGTGTTTGTGATTAATGGGTCCTGTGTGTGCAGGCAGGTTCTGCTCATAGTCGCTTACCAGGTGGAGATTGCTTTTGCTCTCAATCATAAATGGGAATTTTACTGAGCCACAAGCCGTGGTGAAAGTCACTTCAAAGTGGGGATATCATTGTCACTGAAAAGTATTGCAGACAGTTCATTTGTGAACGAGTGGTTTTAACAGTCTCAGCCTGCCAGACTAGGAGTGCATTGCCTCCTAAATTGAAAAGCAGCGAAATGTGGTGGTTGCATTTAAAAAAAGTAATCCCAGAGCTTTGATATGTGGCCCTTATAGGAAGCAAAAAGGTGCAGACAGACTTAGAGAGATCATGGGACTCGTGAGACATAGAACGTGTTATTTTCAGAGACGTGTTACTCTAGCTCAGGGGTGCTACCATCCTGCAACTTTTAGATACAACCATTCTCCTGCACACCTGAATCAAATGAATGTCTGGTTACCAGGTTTCTGCAGAGCTGAATGACAAGCTGAGGGAATTCAGGTATTTGATTCAAGTGTGCTGGAGAAGGGTTGCATCTAAAAGTTGCAGGGTAGTACTGTAGATCTCGAGGACCAGACATGAGCACTCTTGCTCTAGCCTTTTCCCGACAAACATGTTTTTTCTCCGTGCATCACGCCTTGCGGCAGAAGTGCAAAAATTTGTACCACATGGGCATCTTTGAAGTGGCTTGGATGAATCAGCTGTGAAGGTGAGGATGATGCTTGGAGGAAGATACCTACAGCACTGCTTCTGCTGCTAGTCACTGCACTGATAAAATTTGAGTGTTTTATAGATTTTGACTAGAGATTTTCCCTCTGACACCAAGGCTTCAAAGCAAACTCAATGGGTCTTTTTCTGAAGCGCAGTACAGAAGCTTGCTTCAAAACTGGGCAAAATCACACATCATTCACATGGGCAAGCTTCGGCACAGTGCTTTTGAACTTTTTTAACCTCTTCCCTGCTTCATTCAGACTGAATTAGCTGCCTGGTTTGGCTCAGAGGGTGGTGTTTGGGTGAAACGGCACTTTGCATATTACCTCCTGTCAACTGCCTCGCTATGGAGCAATGATGGAGATGACCACAGGCATGGGAACATCTAGAACTGGTCCACAGGATGAAGGTAAATTCAATATGCAATATTCAAATCTGTTCTTCTTTTAATGAACATCCAGGTTTAAAAACTTATTTAATTATAAAAACATTAATATGTAAATATTTGCTCTGTCCTATGTAATTTTTAATCAATCATATATATATATATATATATATTGGTCCCAACACTGCCCCTTGTGATTATTTGAATATTGCTGTTTTGAGAACACTTAACAGCGTCTGACATGCATATAAAATATGTGATGCACTCAGTATTATCGCATATAATTAAAAGTAAGTCTGTTTTCCACCTTAGCCGGGTTGCGAATGTTATAGTTTTTACCATTTAGTTATGGAGAATGCTTTATGTACACGCACAAATGTTACAGGAAAAGGCTTAACTGCAGTGTCCTGTATTAAATATCTAAATTACATATGTTTTATATAAACTGTAATAATTCTGTTTTTGTAACCTAATCTGCCATCATGTTTGGACGACATAGTTATTTTATTTATTGGCTGCATTTTCCTAAAATAAGTTGATGCAAAAGCCACAAATAAAAGGTTGCCGAGTTGCATGAGGCTCACCAGCAGCACAAACAAAGAGATGTGGACTTAATGTCTTTCAACAACCCAAGTGGAAAAGAAGTTTCTGAAACAACCTGCAGTTATTCTGTTGTGGTTTCTAGCCTCAACTTCGAATGTGGTTAGATTTATTATTTTTGGATTGTGACTCAAAAACTATGCAAGTTAGAGGAAAAGTGTTTTTTCTGCAGCCTCCACCAGCTGCCTCCTGGGCATTTCCTCAAAACACTTGTCTGTTTTCACCCTCTTCATGTTTCCGTCTCCAGCGTTACAGTTTCTTCCTCCCTTCTATCACGTCACTCTTCATCCCACCCGTTCCAGATTCTTCAGATAAAACTGTTTTAACTGGAGGAGCTGCTGATTTACATTAGGCCCTCATATCCTTAAAGATAGTAACTTAAATATTTTTCAAATAAATATGTCTTATGACATTTTGACTTGTATACGACTTATGATTTTTTTCAATGCATGGAAGTATTCTTATTGTCGTCTTCCACAGCATAATGATGGGTTTATTTTTAGTCCACTGCAGCAACAGTGGGTTGTGATAGTTACTGATAGCAGCACACAAGCTGCTGACATGGGAATGCAATGCATAAATAAGAAAGCGCCACCCTAAAATATAAAAAATAGGCTGATAGGTCTTTTAAAAGAACTTTTGCCTTTTTATCCTGAAAAGCAGCTTTTATTTTTTTTATAAATCTCTGTTTTAATAGAATGTATAATAATAATGATAACAATAATAATAACATCAATAAAAATAGTAATAAAAATAATAAAGAAAAATAATGAAAATAATAACAAATAAATAAAATAACAGTGATTATAAAAATAATAATCAAGGTGAGTATTTCAAGCAAACAATTCAAAACCCCTGTGAATTATTTGTTTATTCTTCAAGTACCACTTCTCCTTCCATTTATCCCTTAAGTGGTGGCTAGCAATGTGTTGCTAGCATTATTATGTACATGTGCCATTTCTTTTCCCCTAAATTCCCTGTGTTTAGTTGCCTGGAGAACAGATTTTCAGCTTTCAGTTTAGTAAGCCATGATGGGCTGATTAGATCCTCCATTGTAAAGTCTGTCCACAGACCTGTGCTTTTCAACACTCATCTCATCGGTACTGTTCTCAGTGCACCAGAAGTCTGAACCTAAAACAGCAGAACTAAAGGGATGGCTACGGGTCACCAAGCCAACCCTTTACTATAAGCTTTATCAAAAGGAAAGTCAGAAGCTTAATCCATAAAGGTAGAAACAATATCTGCTCATTGAACCCAAACTGGGAAGTATGACGACTGAGATTCTGCCTCCCACTCTACTTTTAGAAACTGTGGGAACCACTAATAAGCCTGCAGTCTGACAGGGAAGAGCTCTTTATGGAAAATATGAAACTATGATTGTTTGAGATCCACTGGAGCTTTGTCACCAAGAGCTTTATACTTAAGGAAAAGAATTTCCCATCTACGGGTTTCACAGAGAGCTGATGGAAAAATGTGATCTCTGCTGCCAGTTCTTATTGGATCCCTCTTTGCAGCATTTTGATCAGCTGGAGCCGTTTCAAAGTATTTTTGGGACAGAATAATAAAAATATTTCAATAAAACAATAATTTCTCATCAATAGTCAACAACAATTGTCAGGTACAGTTGTTTGAGTCTGTCATGAGTCCCATGACTAAACCAAGTCCAAGTTGTTTTAGTTTCCTTAACGTAAACTTTGCTTGGAGCCAGTTTGTACCTTCCTTTCAATGTGCATCGATGTCTTCACCATGTCTTCTATATTCATTACCGGGTAATGTCATGCAAAGTATAGATGCAGTACCTAACATCCATACATTAAAGACTAACCTTGCTTTGAAGGTGACAACTATATCCCCTTGGCTTCCCATTATATTCATAACATTACTGACAATATGCAAAAAGAAATGATGACCTTTGAGGATGTTTTCCCCGGGTTGACTGACGTTTACGTATTTTTGTGAATTATGATAGAGGAAGATGGAGAACTGAAGGAAAAAGCAATGTGTTTATACTAATTTCTGGACTCTTGAGTCTGCCTTTGTCTGTATAAAAGACTACAAGGTGTACTTGTCCACCGCATGATGGGACATAAATATCCTGGACAGTCTTTTTTCATGTCAGGCCAAACACCACTTACTCCAGCTTCCATTTGCAGAAATGCCCCCAGGCCGTGTATTTGATGGACTGGGTGGGATATGTGCAGGCTATATACGTTCTCTATATGTCAGAACGGGTGCTGCATTTATGGTCCATCCTTTTATCTAAATTCGCTTATCCAGCTTTAGGTCACAGGAAGCCGGGGCCAGTCCCAGCATGCATCGGGCAACGGGGGATTTACAGCCCATACAGGTCACCGCTCTGTCACAGTTCCCTCCTGGTGTGTGTGTGTGTGTCTGTGTGTGTTGGGTTCTATTCAAACTGCCAGTGCCAACACTGCTGTTTAACTCAGTTTAACAACATGGGTCAGAAAACAACCTGAAACTGGTCATATGACACTTGTACTTGAGAGATTAAGTGAGCAATTATTGGAAGTGATTGATTGTTGAGTGCTGAGCATCAGTTGGTGCAGAATACATGATCAGCAGGATTTTTTAGCTTTTAGTTTTTATTGGACATGGACGCTGGGTTGTTATATTCATAATATATCTGGCTTTTAAGGGAAAAAAATCTTTTTAACTTTTTCTCAAGAGAAATATAAGGTGATTGAAAATAAAATGTAGACTTTTTTACTTACTTATTTTAAATATTGGAGGAATAAAACAAAACAAGAAACAACAAGCAAAATAAAACAAGCAGGTGCAGTCCGCCACATTCAAACCCAAACAACACTTTTTTTATTTCTTTGGATGTTCTAAAAGGAATCGGAGGAAGTCGAAACTTATTTACTCACCTTAGACCATCAGGAGCCAACTATAGAAAAACAAAGAGACATTTATAAACAGAATACATTTCCACTCAATAGCTGGTGATCCTCTATGATGTCATATACTTACATATTTTCAGTCATTTATAGTTTTTTAAAACTGTTTTAAGGTCGTGCATACTTCTAAGTCCCCATTTAAACTAATTCACAGTTTAATTCCTCTGAATAAAGAACTACAGCATACAAAGATTTGAAATTAAGATTAGAAGTTGACTTTCAAACTCATTTCAAGACTACATTCAAGATGCTAGGCCAGTTAAGTCCATGTTGAACATTTTAACTGCTTAAACCAGTTTAAATGAAAAGGGTTGATTGGTGGTACATGGCTCTAGTAATGTTTTCTTGTAAATCTGAATACTTTATTATTAATTAGAATTTTATTTATATTTTTATCTTCTCCTCTTTTATGTTAAATTTATTTAATTATTTGTATTATTCATAATAAAATAAATAAATATATTGTATTTATCGTTTTCAGTTTTACTGTACCAGTTTATTTTCCCTTATTCAATACATTAATATATCTTTAGTATTAATGAATATTCTAATATTTTATCTTTTTTATAACTGATATAGTTTTATTTTTATTAGTGTTTTTTTAATATTGTGATATTTCAGCTGCCATTGTTAGAGAGAGATGCTGCCAAACAGAATTTTGTTGTATTTTTGCACAATGACGGAAAAAGGTTATTCTTATTATTACTGAATAAGACTCCATTGTGCAGGTTTTTAGCCGTTCCAGATTACATTAAGTTTATGAACTGTTCCTTTTTAAAAAAATTTAAACTCACACTGAATGTCTGCCTTTCACTTTGCCCTTCACATTTGGGGAAACGACTCAGTCGAACATTTAGATTAACAGATATGATTGAGGGCAATTGGATGATACAACATCCTCTCCAGGTTATCACTGGTTAACTGGAGTCAGTGGATCACTGCCAGCATCTGTAATCGAATCTTTCGGGAGATACCCTCCATTTCCCTGCTTCACAATGAGGTGGTACCTGACTGGTAGACTCAAATCCATTTAAAAGAATGAACTCGAGGGGGAAAAAAGGCCTGCTTTCTTTTGAGCCAGAAAATGTGTTCAGATTTCTGCTACAGCAAAGTATTCTGGACACATTCAGCTGCTCAGCATTTATTTTGTTTTGTGAAGTGTGGAGTAGAAATGTGAAAATCTACGTTTTGTTTTAAAAAACAAAAATAAACAACTACTTAATGAACCTTAGCCATTGGCTGTATAATATTTAATGGACTTAGCCTTTGTCACGTGACTCGCAGGTTTCTGAAGAGCAGAAGTGAGGCTCAGTGTGACACTTAGCAGCGACACGTATCTCATCACTCCTGAAAAATGGTGCTGAGAGGTAGGCTGTGAGTGTGGGGACCAAGCAGCAACCTTTGGCGTAGAAACATGAAGCCTGTGCAGAAGTGCCAAAAACTGCAGTTCCCTCCTTCTCCACTAGGTGCTGCTGCAAAACAAAGCAATTCTCCATAGACTCCCATGTTAAAAAGAACAACTTTACAGAAGAATTAAACATGTTTACAGCCTGGTAAAAAAAACATTTCATGTTTAAAAGGTCAAGTTTACCTTCATGGCAACTGTGGGGAGAGTGAAAAAAATTCTAACTTATTCGTTCAGATGTTATTTAATCCTAAAATTCTTCATAATTAGGGGAATTTCCCTTCGATTGACAGGTGCCAGATATCCGGGGAAACGAGTAACAAAGTAGCACAACCGTGGTTTTCAGCCGGCTAACAGTGCAACTTATCTTTAGCCCGCCTACCTCTGTTGTCTGGTTAGCTCCTGTTAGCTTCGGGTTAACTTTGTTAGATCATAGCACAGAGTTTGATGGGTGTCAATCATCCTTCCACACACACAGCCCCCCTCTCAGTGCCTCCTCGTCGGCCATTTTTGGGTTTTCTGGGAGTCACAAGACTCTTGATTACAGCTCTTCAGAAATCTATGGGTCATGTTGTTTTTAAGGTTCGTCCATTTATTTTACACTATATGGTGGGGCCAGATGATTGACACCCATCAAACTCTGAGCTAACTGTAGCAAAAAGCTAACAAAGCTAACCCGTAGCCAACAAGAAATAACTACCTAACTGAGCTAGGCTACAGCTAAAAACCACGGTTATACTACCCTCTGCCTCCTTACTGACGGACATCTGAAACCTGTCAATAAAGGGACACTTTTCACTTTTCTCTGCCAGAGGTGGCCCCTTAACATTATCTTAATGAGCTCATTAAGCTAGCTACTATAAGTACATATGCCATTTCTGCTATTAAATGAAAGTCACAAAAAAATAAGTTGGCTTTTTTCCTCCTCTTTTTGAAAACAGTTCAGAAATTAGAAAACAAACAGCGCTAAGTTCAGTGTAATTAAGGTTTAAGAACGTGAACTCGGTGAGGACGAAGCTCGCGATGCAAGTTGACAGCTTAGTCTGTTTATATTGGAAGCGTCACTTTGAGAGCTTGACAAACTTTGAGGAAAGGTGGAGGAGTGGAAGTCAGATTTGACATGAAGAGCAGCCTTTCCTCAGAGAATTTCACTGTCAGATGCTTGACATGTCAGACAGTGATTAGTGCAGGGAGGCGACACACTCGCTCCGTCAGCTCTGCATTTACATGAGACGGCTGCGGGACACGGAGACCGGCCTGAGACACCAAATGTCCTCTGATGTCCATTATTTTCACCATTTTGTTAATCATTCTGAATGCTTTAAGGATGCTTTAGAAATAGACTGAACATAATCGGAGGGAGGGAAAAGATTTAATGAATGCAAAAATGGAACAAAACAAATCATGAAACACAGAAATTTAACCTGAAAACCAATGAAGGAGATAATACAAGATGATACAAAAATAAGCTGACATGAACTGAGCCAAACTGACACAGCACATTTAAGATATTTCAGAGAATAAAAGAAATTTTGAAGAACTGAGATGAACACAGCAGGCCTGAAAACCAGTGGACTAACTTACAACTGAGTCTTGTTCTGAATATGAAATGAGTTTAGAAAACACCTTAACTATAAAACATGGAGAAATTACATCGTTTATGCAGGTGTTATTCAGTATTTATTTTAAAATAATGCAAAGTTTATGATTTTTCGTTTGCTTTTCTTTTGCTGCATACAGTCCCTCTTCTCTTCCTCTACTCTCGATCACCTCCGAAGTATACAACCTTTCAATCAATGCAACAAAAATGTGAGACAGAAAGTAAAAAGGAATCCAGTTTTTCCTTCAGAACTGCCTTAATTTAACAAGGTGATGGAAACCTTCCTCAGAGGTTCTGCTCCATGTTGGGCCGACATAAATCTGAAATTTTGTGACGTTGGGATCATGAATCAGAAACCGTGTGACAAAATAAGTAAATACCGATGGATTTTTGAGGCAAACTAAGTAGAGTTGGTGTTTTTCCTATGCTTTACCCCATTCTCCAGGGACCACTAGACCCCTGATGAGAAGATGCTCCACTGTGCTCAGAAAGGGAAATACATGGTCAGCAATGATGCTCAGGTAGACTGAGCTGGTTAAACCTTTAATGCCGTATGTATCATAATTGATAGATGCAGCATTTGATACCTTATAGTGTCAATGAAAACTCAGGCTCAAAGCCCTCCTTTTGCTGAGACTCGTCATCTGCCCCCTGGTGGATAATCTAATAGTTGGTGCCAGTTGTCCTCATCATTTGCAGAGGACCCTGAGACAGCAGATTAAAAGATGGCTGTGTGCCGTACCTCCTATTAAAATGATTTATAATACCAACAGGTTGCTGTTATCACAATTATGTCTTTATGGCGAGTTTGCTCATAAAAAATTTCGTCTATGTGTGGTTTTTATAATTCGGTTATCGCTTAAACTGGCTGGAGTTTCCATAGTGCACGTTTTTATCATGACTGAGATTTATTAGTTTTGTCAGCATTTGCAGAGGCTCTGATTTAGAAGAATTTATGCTCTCCGAGTTGGTGCTACTGGAACACCAACAAACTGGTACAGATGTCACTTTCTGCCATGACTGGAATGCACCATCATGCACTAAAATATTTTTGGTAATAAAAGGTAAATGTACAAAAATATTTTTACCAATTTTTTTCTTTTTTACATTCTCCAATACCCCTTTTACACTGGTCAAAAAACCTGTGTAAACCCGCGTACAATCGGCTTTTGGTGCCGATGTGAAAGGCTCAGCTTTAAACGCCTTGGCTCCGATTGGCATGCGGTGGGAACACCAGACCCGGGTTGACCCGCTAATTTACAGATGACTCTGGGCGGTACATGTCCACAACATGACATCTTGCCAGTTGCTTCTCATGCAAAGGTAACAAAACATCTCTGCTTCGAGCA
>JAVQJG010121268.1:0-23769 GCA_036024015.1 Craterocephalus amniculus
GCATCGTGGAGCGAACCATTGGGTGGTGGAAGCTGCGTTTCAGGTGCCTCCACAAGTCAAGCGGTGGCCTGCTGTTCACTCCGGCCAAAGCATGCGCCGTGATTGCAGTCACTGCCATGTTGCACAACATGGCAGTGCGTGCTGGCATGGAGCCCGTGGCACCAGAAGAGGGAGACGAGGATGAAGTTGAAGCGGATGAAAACCATGCCCAAGAGCGCGCAGACGACGATTATAGGGCTGGCCATTACGCACGCCAACAAGTCATCAATGATTTCTTTTAAGGATACACCCGACTGTTCTTCCACCCCAATCACTGTGAATAAGCAGAACCCATCACCCCATCATCATGCTCCCAATATTACCCACCATGTTCATTTCCCTCTTCTGTTTACTTTTCACCCAAAAATATAAATCCCTCCAAATAAAAACCCTTTTCTGACTGCCCTTCACTACATAAAGGGTCACATTTCTCTCCTCACTATAAAGGCTGCATGACAGCGGCCTCATTTATTTTATTTCCAGCTTGCATTAGGTTTACGTGTGGCAGCAATTTTCACCAGCGGGTACCGCTGTTGTGCGGCTCCAGCCTGCTCAACCCGCTGTACGAATGATCTCAGCCCTGTACGACGTGTCTGGAGTGCTCGTTAATCTACGACCATTTTTAAGATGATCGTTAGCTACGATGCTTTTGGGAAACGCACCGCAAATGTAAGAATCATCGTACGATGTAGTTTACGAGCACTTTGGCTCTACGATGCTTTTGGGAAACGCGGTCCTGATATTCAGTAAGCCACATTTAATAGTTTTATTCTTGGTGGGTGACAGCAGGTGGGAGACAGCAGAGAAGTGTGTAGGACTACACTACAGCTCTGCTTCCTGGTCTCAACTCTGGGTTGTCATTGCTTTGCCTGACTAATAAAATGGTCCATATTTTTAGAAATGAGAGCCGCTCCTTCCAAAGTAGGATGGATGCCGTCTCTCTTAATAAGACCAGGTTTTCCCCAGAAGGTTTTCCAATTATCAATAAAAGCCCACGCTGTTATCTGGACACCATCTAGACAACATGCAGCTAAACATGTCATCGCTAATCAAGTTTGGCAGGGGACCAGAGAAAACTACTGAGTCCGACATGGTCTTAGCAAACTCACATACCGAAGCAACATTAACTTTAGTGACCTCCGATTGACGTAACCGGGTGTCATTACCGTTGACGTGAATTACAATCTTACTGAATTTACGTTTATCCTTAGTCAGCAGTTTCAAATATGAGTCAATGTCGCCCGCTCTGGCCCCCGGGATGCATTTGACAATGGTCCCTGGTGTCTCTAATGCCACGTTTCTGACTATGGAGCTGCCTATAACCAGAGTTTTCTCCTCAGCGGGTGTGTCGCTGAGCGAGGAAAATCTACTGGAAACGTGAACGGGTTGGTGGTGACCCGAGGACTTTAGCTTCGGGCTAGAGTCCAGACGGGATATACCAGTTAAATGTGATTGTGCGAAGACCGGGCTCAACATTATGACCTACAGAAATGGAATATATTCTTGACCAAGGCACTACCAAACACTAGCATAGCTTTCAGTAGAACACAGCGTACAAGAAAGATGGTTGAATGCTGGCTCAGAAGGGCGATGCACTGTGAGAAGAATTCCTAAGTCCAAGAATCTAGTGTGGGGAGGGAAACCGCACAAATCATATGTCAACATATGATATGGAGCAAGATCCAGAACCATTTTTTAAATCTAGACAAATGCATTTTTTCCCCCAACCTCAAAAATGGGACGTCCATTTATGAGTGCATGTTTGGTAACCCTACCTGAAAAATTATAAAACCAATAGATCAGTTAATTATATATGAACATATAATCTGGACTCTGCCATTATTTATGTCAAAGTAAAATATTTTGCCACATCCATGCTCTGGAGACTGAGCCATAGGTCTAGTGAATGGGCGCCTGGACAGCAGTGGCTAAGTGCCAACAGTATGTGCCATTCTTTACCCTCGAATATCAACCAGGATAAATATGACAGGTGTTCCAAGCAATTTCAGATTGTATCAGAATCACACTAACCCAGCCTTTAGGAGTAACCACCTCTAGCATTCAATACCTTAGCCCAAAGGTTGCCAAATATTTGAAACAAATATTTGTTGGTCATGGGCTTTGACAAGGTTAGGTCATCTTTGTATGCAGTAAACCCAGTGTGAAGAAAATTAAAATGAACGAATTATAGTAAAAGTTTTTTCTTAGGTAGAGGCGTTGCCTGCCGAGGCGTCGGAGGTCGTGGCAGAGGCGTTGCCTGCCGAGGCGTCGGAGGTCGTGGCATAGGCGTTGCCTGCCGGCCCGTCGGTCGTGACCCATGCCACGGCATGAATTAAATCTTTTCCATGAGCCTCCAACCCATCTGCCATAGCAGATTCCACTTCATTGGTTTCCAGTGGCACTGAAAGTGGTGTCACAGGTATGTTCAGCGTCGAGATCCAGACCAAAGCTAAGATCAAACTGTAGGACAGACTACTCACCTTTAGTATCTGCCCTCCACATGGAATCCAGTGACTGAAGAAATGCAATGGTCTTCTTTAGAGAAATCTCATCTGGAGACGGGGCTGAAACAAAAGCATCAAGTTAACTGTCATACTGGCTGCTTGGTTTGTCATTACAAAGAAAAATCTTTCAGCACCCTCAAGGAGATTCTTTACATTCCATTTAAAGCAGACTTTTACCTTTTTCATTGAGTAGAGACAAAACTAGCATGAACCGTCATTGCCGCCTGCACAAAGTCAGCTTTCATCTATGGAAAAATTGAAGGTGAATTGCACAATATTGCACAGGAAATTTGATTGACAAGGAAAAAAAAAACCTGGAAAAAAGACTGCCTGGCTGCTTTGAAACCAAGTTGCCAACACATCACATTAAATTTTAAAAACAGGATTCTTCTTTCTCTAAAGGTTTTTGGGTGTATAGTAAGTTGTCGGCTCTTTTAAAGAAGTGCCGAATGGAATCGGGCATTTTTTACACTGGAGTGGTAAATCTACGCTGGATGAATGCCTCCACGAGTGAGCTTTAAATCTCGTCTATCTGCTCGGTGTTTTAGGCTCCTTGAGACTCTGCAGATAAGACGGGGAAGATTTCAGCTGCATTGCAAGAGGAGGGAAGATGATGACATCAGGGCTCGGCTCACCCTGGGGAAGTGAGTAGCCCAGAGGTGTTGTGGAGAAATGGATTTAAGGAGCACAAACGTTCATTGAGATGATCAAAATGGACGGCAGCGGCTCAGAATAGTAAACATAGCAGCACAAAGTGGGAGATGCAGGCGTGGGCAGGAGAAAGCTCCAGATCAATACTGGCTATCAGTAGAGAGAAAAAGAGGGACAGCAGTCATAGGATTCTCAACTCACAACTTTCAGCCAGTTCTATATGATTCAATTAGATTTCTTTTATCTGATAAGATAGATTACAAACTCCTGCAGGTCGGAAAGTGCTTTCTAGAAGGGGCACAGACTAGGAAAATGGCGGGGTATGTAAATAAAAGGATTTTTAGAAAACATCTGGATTTTAGGAAACCATAAACTGATTATTACAACTAAGTCAAAAAAAGTAAACATGATGCAAAAAAAGCTTTGCCGAGTTAGGGTCTCTTCAGCATTACTGACTATTTAAAGGTAAGGCAAGTTTATTCGTATAGCACATTTTTTGATTCAAGAAAATTCAAAGTGCTTCACATACTGTAAAACATTAAAAGCATAAAAAGCAGAAAGAATTACAATAAAATCATTCACACACAAAGTCATTAAACATTTTAAGAGCAGAAAAATTTAAAAGATACAGTGCAGATTTCTAGATACATGAGAAAATGAATGTTTTTTAACCTGGACGTAAAATTTTCTGTATTTGGTGATAGTTTAATCTCTACTGGCAGTTTGTTCCACTTGTTTGCAACATAACAGCTAAAATTGGCTATAGCTGACTCTGCACAGCTTTGAACCATGAGTAAGGAGAACAGTGTAGTTTGAATTGTATGCCCCGCCCCTAACTGGTTTTCCAAGCAAACTATTCTCCTACCACTCGACATACATATGTAACAACACACATCTCATGCATTGTTCTCCAGAGGAAAATTTACTGTTTTGTTTGAAGTAAATGGCTGAATCTTAATCAGCAACTGGCAGAGAAAATCTCTCATGGGAAGTTTAGATGTTAGTTAGCATCAGTCTGTACTCATACATAATTTACGAAAAAAAATAGCTATTTTACCACATTATATAAATTGCGTAAAATCGTACATAATATTTTTTAATCTTAACAAGATTAAAATAATATCAGTTATAGTTCCCTTAAGTTTGTAGAATCATCACACCCATGTGATCCTGGTGGTACTGATGTTGCATAATATTTCATCTATGTAACTTTGATCAGAGAAATGATTGTTTCGCAAATGTGCCACAATGCTCACATGAACACCAAAGATTTAAAAGAAAAAGTTTGATTGATTTGGTCTGGTCTTTCTCCAGCTCCCAAACAGAGCTGAAAAATTTCTGCTGGGCTTCTTTGAATGGCCTAGCAGCAAACTTTTTCTCCTGATTTTTGAAGTTGACACTTGCAAAGGTCCATCATTGTGTTCAATACACATTAAGATGGTAAAAAACAAAACAACCCTCCAAATTGTGTCCCTCCTGGCAACAGCTTAATTGTTATCACACACCCTTTAGTTAAAAAATAATAACTCTATACTGACTCTTCCCACAATATTCCTGATATTACAAGAAATACAAATTATAGGAAGAAGAGCTCTCTTCATTTGCCTCTTGTAAATCTCCAGTATAACTTGGGTTCATTCCTAAGGGTTCATGAGTGTTCAGTTCCCCCCAAGGTTTGTGCTGATTATGGTGACTATTCCTACTGAATTACAGCCTCTAACATCATTGCCTATTGTATTTGCATTGTAGTTCATATACGCCCCCAGACCAGTTAATGGAAAAGCATGTAATTCCCATTTCGATTTAAAACATTCTCAAAAGATTTGTTCCTATCATCTTTGCTAATGAAAGAAAACCAGGTGAAAGATACTGATGTTATTAGTCTTCTTCTAAACCAAGCCATTTTTGATGTAAAATGCCCTATAGGGATCTGAAAGCAAACCAAAGCTGTTTGATAGCACTGACTCATAGTAGAGGACCAAACAACACAGTGTCAGCTGAAGAAAGAATGACCCGTTTCTAAAAGATTAAAAAGTGTCTAAACACAATTACTCAGTATGTTTTAATGTCGCTATCATGGTAAATAAACTAGAATCCCTTTAAGGAAAATTCCCTTTGCTTACATTAAAAATTTGCTGTATTTCCCAGCAGATTTAGCATCAACGTGTGCAAAAAAGCTTTTATCACAGACAGACAGACAGACTAATACATTTTTGATTTGTAACCCCCAAAGACGTTCATCAGCAGCCTGTACATAGTGATCAATGTTCTTTTTAAAATAATCAACAGGACCTCCAGATAGTCTTCACAGCATACATGATACATTATGAAACTCAAAAGACTTTACGGAATAGAAGCAAGAGAAAGTCTACACAGATGGTACACTTCAGTAATGTTGCCTCTCTGTTGCATAGTGGTCAGTCTGCAGATGCACGCTTTTGCTGAGGCTTCAAACATACACAAGGTTTCACCCAAACTGTACAAGACCCACTCATGCACACTCGTACACACACAAACGCACACTGTGTTTTTACTCTAAGTAATGAGGTGTGAGAAAAGCCATCTGTGTTTTTTTTTTTTTCTTCAAACTGGAACATCTGCAAAGTTATTAATGATCCCACAAACACATTTGTATGCAGTATGATTTTCTAAGGATGTAGTTTATTGATATGTAACAACACACAACTATATTTGGGGTAAAGTTGAAAGGGAAAGTTAGGAAATGGCTTTATGAACAGGACATTTAGAAGCCATTTTCAACACACTAAAGCATTTGAAAAAAACACAAACTCATTAGTCAAAAAATGTGTTCTGGATAGCTTCATTCATTAACAGAGGGAAAAAACGCCTGAAGAGTCGGCATCATTAAAAAACTCTGATAGTGATAATGTTTGTGCCAGAGTAGCCTATTATTTGAGGCTGCATGAAGAACAACATAAAGCTAAGGCTAGTTGAGAAAACCAAAGACAAAGCGAACCTCCACCTACAGAAATGAGATCCTCAATAGTATAAGTAAAGATATGTTTTCCCACATCTTGCACCATTTCTAGTGTTCATGACATGCCATAAAATATATTTGGCCTACTTGTGTATATATTCTAGCGTTAAAGGTAGATGAATGCTAGAGTTAGAACTGAAGGTCATTTTTAGGTTTATATGCACGTGAGAAAAGCAAATAAACATGATTAACATTATATTAACAATATCAAACATAATTATTTTGGTATTAATGGGGTCCATATTCTCCTCTCATATGTTGTAAAAATTTCTCTTCAGACAACAACAGCCTAGGGATATACTGCTATTGATAAATGACATGCATTGGTTGTGACATTTTAAAATTCTGGACATGTGGCAAACATAAACATATTTTTTCTGGTGAGAGCAGTCAGCTGCTTACCCATAAAAAGCCTCTTTATACGATTAAATAAAACACTGCTCTTTCAAAATAAGTTGGTCGGGACCACTGAAAACAGGAAAACCTGAAAAAAGCCAAACCTGAATCAAAACCATTTGGGTTATAATGGTGATTTGAAACAAACAAACAGACAAAAACATACATTAGGGTTATATTCTTAGAAACAATGTCTTCATTATCTGAGTTAGCAACATAACAGCAACTACTCCTCTGTCTTTACATTTTCAACTCACTTTCTTTTGCAGTTATCAAACTAATGTGATAATTTAACTGGGAGCATTTCCATTTATACAAGTTTTAGTATTTAACTTCACAATATAAACAGAAGAAGCCACTTCACATGTTGATCATGCTCTAATCTTTCAAAGCACAAAAAGCCATTCTTATCAAGCTTCACCCCCTGCTTTCCTCTTCCCTCGCTACATTCTCCAGAGCTCCCTCCATCACCCTCCCATAAGGTCACCCACATTATCCTGAGCAGCTGTTAGGAAAATCAAATTACGCACGAGGATATAATTCAAATTCAGCAGCCAGTCTCAGCATAATTCATGATTTATTGATACTTCAGAGCAGACATTAATATTGCTGTTTTGATTAAGACTAATCTGACACAGTTAATGATCAGCGTGGATTCTGATGTCTTCTTTTTTGTCTTCTTTTTTGTCTTTCCGTTTTTCGTGGAGGTTCTTCTTGTATTGGGGTTGCAATGATGATTCTTTCAGACATTTGCACTTTGTCCAGTAGGGCTTCCTTTGTTATAGCTAACCTTTCAAAAGGTTGCTGGATTTCATTTGACATTTCAGAAACATCTCATTCCCTCAGCATGCGCACATCACTCAAAGACAGAAGACAGAAAGTGTTCTTTGTCAATTTTCTAGGAAAGTGTTTGATCATTAATGCTCTGAAATTATTAAATATTATAATTAAAAATGTATGAGCTGTAGTTGGTAAATGTTGAAATATCTGTTTAAGGGTGTAGAGAAATAACATTTTAATGAACATGGTTTCTCATGCTTTATCTGGATCTTGCCTGCTGTTTTGTGGAGGCACATCTGCCCTCTTCACACCTTTCTTCAATCAAAACTCTTTTTCTAATTGAGCTTGTTTGATCTATTGTGCTTTTCCAACAGCCTCCTGAGGAAACAATCGTTTCGATGGAGACAAAAAGCATTTACACACAAAATTTTCATGCTCCATTAGAATAACAAAAATATTAATAATAATGAAACACCCACGCCATGTCCTTAAAGAGTTGCCTAGCAATGACTATGACTGAAGTGGCTTTCATCATTATATGAAGTTAAAAAGTTTATAAAGTTATTTCAAAATAAAATGCACTGAAGTGATTCTAAAGTTCCCATTTTTCCTGAGATGTGTTGCCCTGCAACCTTGCTGCTTCATTTCGTGAATCTGTGTCATGTCCAGGAACCAAATTCACCTGAACAAAGCAGGGACCAGATCATGCCTGGCAGCTTTGCCTGTAATTGATCCATTCAGACACGTAATTACACACCAACAGCCTGAAAGCACCGTGCCTTGGTCATTCTGTGTCTCACCCACGGTCTATCCACTCTACCACCTGAGCCACACCAACTTTTATTCAAGTAAACATATCTCCAAGACATGAATAGATCAGTCAAAGTGAAACTTATACACAGTTCTGTGAGATCAGGTTGTAGAATGGCATTATGGAACAACTTGTTGATTAAATATTAGCGTCCCTTTGATTTGACTTGTGAAAATACAGTACAGACAATAGTGCTGGAACCAAGCAGCAACCTCTGCCGGAGAAATATGAAGCCCATGCAGAAGTGCCAAAAATGGCCTGTCTACTTGTCCTCTAGGGGCTGGCTCCAAAACAGAGTCAGTCCCAACAGATGGACATGTTAGTTCGTGCTTCACAGCAGAGATAAGCATGTTTACATGCTTATTTCCTGTTACAAAGAATGTTTTAAGTTTAATAGATCAAGTTTCGTGACAACTGTGGCGGGAGTGATTTTTTTTAACTCATCAGTTTGATTTACCTTTGTTAGCTGGTTAACTTCCGTTAGCTCTTGGTTAGCTTGGTTAGCTCTTAGCTACAGGCAGCCCAGAGTTCGATGCGTGTCAATCATCCATCCCACCCCTCTCAGTGCCACCTCATCGCCCATTTTCATATTTTGCAGAGGGATGAGACACATGATTTTGACAGGGTTGACAATTTTGGGACTTTGTCGCTATATTTAGCGATTTTTCAGACCAACAATCAAGCAAAAATAAATAAAACAAAACAACTAGCAACAAACAAACAACGGGAAAGCATGTGCTTTGCTTTTCCTGAGTGAGCAGCGTGTTGTGCCCCTTTCCCCTCCCTCCCAAAAGAGCTCACAAGGCTCGGTCCTCACTCCCAACCAACCTGATCTCACATCAGGTTGCTCCCAACACTCCCATTGTTGATGAGGGTGGACAAAAACAGCTAAAACTATTCCAACATATTTTATTCTTTCACTTAATCAAAACTAAACAAATTACATATTTACAGAAGAAAGTTGTTTTAGCTATTCTGTTCTAAACATATTCATGGTGTGTCTTTATCACTTTTTGTCTCTCCCATCACATTGCATCTGTTACAATATGCACCATGCTAATTATGCAAATTCGAAGGTTCATTTGGAGACTTGTAGTGACTTTTTGGACAGCCAATAGCTAATTTTCTTACTGAGGAATTGGCAACACTGAACACTGCCAAGATAGCGAAGGTGGGAAACTCACAAGGAGCCTCAATTCCGAAACGGGTCACATGACAGATGGTCTGTCCATGTTTACAGTCAGTGGTTGAGACTAATGGATTAACAGAGTAGAACATTTGGCGCCAGGGCTGCTGCTTAGTTTAAAGCAGTCTCAAATAAATAACCCAAAACTTATGACAGAATGTGAAATATGTAGTATAAAATGTTGCAGCTGTGGCTCTGGTGGCAGGTCCTCCATTATACAGAAGGTCGGTGGTTCAAACCCACTTCAGTTGCTTTATAGTTGTGTTTTTGGCCAAGACACTTTGAATCCAGTATTGGGATTTGAGGTGCATGAATATGGTGGCAGTAAAATAAGCTACTGGGGGTTGGCTTCCATTGTTCTGTTAGTCTGCTCCAGGTCATCTGTTGCTACTTTTTTTAATGTATCGCTTGTGTCTATTTCACCACAAATGCATATGAAGGGAATTCACTTGATGGAAAGTAATGCTAGCTTAAAGCGTGTTAAAAAGGAAATTGATTTGTCTTCGGAATGGAAGTTTCATACTATAGATCCATTTATCCTTCCTGTATTTTTTTACCCCTCCTTTTGGAAATATGAATATTTTCATTGTAGGTTAATTCATGTCAAATGATAATAATCCGCCATCAAGTTTATTTTTATGTTTTTATATGAAAATTCATTTGAAAAGATCTGATTCTAATCGTCTGCATGTTCCGAAACACATTATAAATCTGTGTGGTGTAGCAAATGCATTTTGTGTGATTTGCAGATCCAATCATCCTGAAATGTCACATGGATGCTGTCTGACAGAAAACAGCAGTGTGGGAATACATTACCATCTCAGATTGATATATTATAACAGTACTATAATTAGGAAAGAAAACAACAACTATAACTCAACCTCAATTTTTCTGTCTATGTGTGCAGCAGAAGATGCAAGCTTTACCTTAAGTAATGTGCCTGATACACATCAATCTACAGGCACTTGCTTATATGTGCCATTTTGCATTAACACAGCATTGAATATGTGTAAAATGTCAAAGAATTATAACCAAAACCTTGGGAGGGACTGCTGATGTATTAATTCTCAGCAAGATTGAAAGTTTGTAACCTTTTGGGTCGGCTATGAACCTATCAGGGATATCAAATGTTACTGGAGGCTAAAAGCATGAAGTTTTACTGACTTAACAGATCCTATTCTACCATTGCTGTCTGAAATCTTTGTTAGATTTGTTATAAAGTTAGATGTGACTAAGATGTATTGAACGTTAAAGTTCAGAGGGATTTTTTGGAAATCAGTCTCCTCTTATTCAAACCAGTAAAATCCTGAAGGCACAGATGAAAACTGTTTAAGAAAAAAGAAAAGAGCAATCAAAGCAATTGTTCATTTCTGCCTGGGTCACAATAGAAGGATTTTCCTCTCTTCCGTGTCCTTATACAGTACCCAAGTCCTTACACTGCTTTAGTACCTCTTCCAGTATTGATAGCAGTGAGCCTCTCCAAATGAATGAATAGAATTACCATCCTCTCTATGTCCATTTCCTTTTCAACTGATGAAAAAAAAAACAGTGGAGGGATATACTGGGAAGGCAGGAGTATTGGTCTTGTGTGGATTCCCGCTCCACTGATCATGTGCAGCAGCTGTCAGGCTGACAGTGGGGCTCAGACAATCATCCTCATCCCTTCTCTCATCAACCTTGGTCTTGCTCTGCCAGCCACCGCTTGCTCAGAATCAATCAGAACTGAGATATGGGCTCCAGTCACGCCGGTGACCAATTTTGGCATGCAAGGTTCTCCCTTTATAGACGAAGAGATGAAGATCAATAGCCAATTTGGCCTTGGAATGGGGCTCAAATGGATCAAGTCAAATTAATTTTGTTCTCCTCTTTTCATCCCAGAGAAGTCAGGAAAAGCCTGATGAACATCCGTGACCTGTACAGTAAAGAGGAGAGCCATTCATCAGTCCAACCTTGGCTGCAAAGGCAAGATCATAAACTGCTTCTTTTTGATTAGAGCTTTTGGAGTAGTATAGCACACTGTAATGGGCACAGAAGAACTACCTGAGGAAATGTGTATTTTGTTTCTCTTTATCATTGTTACAGTATTGTTTTTTTATTATTTCTTATCCTACAGTTTTTTAATCTGTCTGTCTGTCTGTCTATTCTATCTGTCTAAGTCAGCCCACGTAGGTAATGAGGATGAGTACCTTGATGTTTCCAGCAGTTTGATCTTCCACTGCCTGGAGGTGTCTTGTTCTCTTTTCACTTACTGTCTGTTTGCCATTTTATTTGAGTGTGTTTAATTCATGTTGTTTTATAAGTCATGAGCTGAATTTTGATTTCATAATAGAGGGAATCAGAGGGAATGTCAAATGGGAACATAAACATAGTAATAAGAAACAGTTTGCTTCATTTGATTACAGCTATAATAATATCTATTTCTTTATGATATGAAAAAGGAGGGAGGCCTGCACACTGAAAGCAATGGAGGCTAAAGGATGCAAAAATATAATATTTTTATTTACTGTATTGTACAAAAAAGTGATTAAAAAAAAGCAATCAAGGCAGCAAATTACGATAAATCTTAAGACATCAAGCAATTAGTGCATAGAAAACACATGACAAGACACAATCCATTAGAGTTTATCATACTAGGGGTGTAACGATTCATTTAGTACATGGATATATCGATTGAGATTTCTATGATTTAACAGCATTGATATGTGCTCGGCACGTTTGTAGTAAAATCGATATTTACCCATCTAGTATCGTTATAAAAGCTATTTATCCATACTATCGATATTGAGAAATAATACATTGGATAATATAATATAAACTTTGTATAATGTGATGATTGGAAATAGGTATTTTCACACAGGTGGACATTTTGTCTGATAGTTAGAGAGTAATTTTAGTGTCTTTTGACGCTAAAGGTTATCCTGCAGACATCTGTATCCTCCACAAATGGCAAATGGACTGTACTTGTATAATAGTTTTCTATTGTATGATACATGTAATATTAAAGGTAGAGAACTGTATACATTATAGTGAGGTTACACTTTTACTTCTATAATCTGTATTAGAAAGCCACAATTTTACAGTTTTAAAATATGATGTCCTTTAAAACTCACTGTGATGCTGTCAAGCACAAAACCCCAGAGACCACTTTATTTACCTGCTTACTAACAAAGGATGAACTTGAACTATAGACTAAGAAGAAACTTGGAGATGTCAATTGAATGGTCCACAATATTCCACAATAAGTGAGGCGTGTTTAATCTGTTTGCTAAGTGACAAGCAACAACCAAGCAAGCAAGCAGGACCCCCCAAACTGTGCGTCTCTCTTTCCTCTGGAAAAGGAACATCAGAACCCACAGCAACAGACTGAAACAGCTTCTTCCCCACAGCTGTGAAATCCTTCCCCCCTTCTTCTCGTCTTATTCTGCCTGATCCTGGATCATATGTGAGGGTTTGGTATGGCAGTGGCTCAGTGAGAGAGCAGGTTGCCAAATGACCCAAAGGTTGGCAGTCCATAACCTGCTCCAGCTCCAGTCAGTTGCATTTTGGTCAAACTGTAAAAGTGTTAGTGGTATCTTTAGAGGTACAAAGAATGTATTGTAGTATTGTAATACTAGTGGCTGATCTGTTTAAGGCTCAGATGGCAAGAGTAGAAAGAAGTTAACCCATAATTCACTGATGATGGAAAAACAGCACTACCTTTGCCTCTGTGGCAATTTAATTAGTTCCTTAAATGCAAATTCGTACCGATGCATTTTCCGTCACATAGCTGCCTTTTCCTCAGATTTAACAACCATGAAAATTTAACACATTTATCACGGTGTCATATTTTCAGTTTCAAATTACTTCATGATTGATTCCATCTAAAAAACCCAGACTTTTCCATCTTCTGCTGAGGGGATTGATTACTTTTCCTTGCTCCTGAATCAATGTAATATCATCTAGTATTGGGTTGATATTACTCTGCCAATAAAGCAGTTTGAGAAGATGTACGATAGCATTTAAATGCTTTTGTGTTGCTCATACCAGAGGGAAGAAAACCTGTTATCATTATTAGCCTTTGTTGATGTACAAAATATACAATCTGAAACAAATGAATAAGCTCGACAATAAGCTCCCAGAAAGGTTGGCGAGATCTAGAGGTTACCCGCTCACATTCAAACTAAACCTGATGACTATGCAACACCTCATCCGTCACTGCCGTCACAAATTCCACAGATTTCATTAAAGCTTCTGCAGAGATAAAAAAAAAAGTGGGACACTACGTTCTGCTTTCACAGTCAGAAATATTACTGGCAACACATGCAAATTCATTTAAATATTTTCAAATACAACGCCGTATGCTCATCATGCCCCCCTAAGCTAATATAATATAAATGTTAATTAACATTTGTGCAGTGAGCTGGAGAAATGAATATTTGCAATAAAGCAAATGCTTTCCAGCTTTCCTGATGAATGTAAGCATACATTACTGTAGGATGGTAGCAGACTTGACTGTTTATATTGATCAGACTTTGTAAGGGAAAATATGTGTACACTACAGTAGATAACAATAAAAAACATACATTAGGATGAGCTGTAGCCTAAATGCTGCTAATAAATATGCTCTTGAGTACATTCCTCAGTCTTCTTCCACTGAAACCCATTTTATTTTTATTCCCAATAATCCATTTGGTTATTTTGGAGAAGATGCAAATCTACACGCAAAACTCAAGAGATCATAAAATCAGTTTCCCAAATGGAGGTAGACAAGTTTAAATTTAGTGCATCTGTCGGCAGCTGTACACACATACTGTATGAGATGGCAGCTGGAGGTTAGACTGAGTTTATAAAAAATATGTATTTTTTAGTGATCCAGCAGAAACACAGCTATTTATTTTTAATTTACTTTTAACATTTTTACAGATGAGGAAGCAACCCCTCCAAACACACACATACACACACAAAAAAACTAAATTTTGCAAAAGCCTAGCAGTTCTGATGGGACTAAATCCATTCCGTCCTGAAGCTTACGATCAATTCGATCAATCTTTTTTTTCCTTCTTTCTTGCTCTCTACCCCCCAAGACTCGTCGTTCCCTCATATATAGGTTAAAAGGGAACAGCTGTGTGCAGTCATGCCAAGTGTGGGTGCGGACTTCATTCAGCGGGCTAATTGTGTGTGGCACGGACGTAGACTCTCATTAACCTTCCTGCATTACCTTTTACCGTCGATAAACGAAGCGCTTAAAATCAGCCATCTGTTGCTGCCCATCCACATTTACGTACAGTGGAAATGACATCAACAACGTTTTCTAACAAGGAAGGAAGCACTATTCAGGCCTGTTGAGCTGTTACAATCCATTCATTCATTATTCATTTATTTAAACAGATTCACTTCAATTTTGTTCTTGCTTTTGACTTTTTGTTCTGTGTTTTGTAAATGGCTTGAACGTGACTCCTCACAGTGTTATTTCAGCAACAAGCAACTCCAACAGCAGTGAGAAAAAAAAAAGAGCAGGGCCCTTGTGGGTTAAAAAGCCTATCCAGCTGAGGAAAAGCTGCGATGCAGAACAGAGACCCTCTAATGGACAAATGCTTCGCAGTTGGAGGATGAGCGTGGTTGTGATGGAAGTCTGCTAGCCATGCTGCCCCGCTGAGTTCAGAGTCATAATCAGCCTTAAAATCACATCAAAAGCCCAAGAGCTGCACTGACTGGACTCATTACAGTAAAATCTGTTTCTTTTTTTATTTTATTTTATTCAAATTATTCAAGTCCCAGATGCCTGGCTTAAAACACCTTCAGTGTGACAGAAACTCCCCAGCAGCTCTGTAAGCACTTTGCTGAATGAGCTGAGCCTGAACTCAGAACTGCCACTAAAACTACCTCTTGCTAAAGGAGAATTATATCCACCTTGCTGCACCATTAATTCATTTTAACATCCATCTTTCATGTAATGTTCATATTTTTGACACCTACTGTGACTGCATAGATAAGGCATAACAAGTTTATTTGTATAACACATTTTGAGGTTCAAGACCATTCAAAGTTCTTTACATAAAGCATTAAAAGCATAAATGCAAGAAGAATTACGATAAAATCAGTTTAACACAAAGTCATTACAAAGATTAAAAGCAAGAGAAGTTACCGTGATTATTGGAATGGTTTACTGCATAATCCAGACATTAAAAGCTATATCTGTTTAGGGATTCTGCATTTAACCGAGCAAAGTGAGGACATACTTGCATGCAGCATGTATTTCTATGAAACCTTTCGAAACAAACTACTTTGACAACCTTGGTTGCCCTTCCTGAGACAATTCTGACAGACCCGGCCACTATTGAGGCAAATCTGACCTTATCTGCTTGTCAATAACTATGATGGGTTAATGGTAATATTTCAGTTTAAAACATCTATCAGCCATTAAGATGACATACTGATGCCACCATGCATCCCTGTGGGTTTTCATGATTTCTGCATGCCACATCAAAATTCATTTCTCTGACTACTGCCATCATTATTTTTTATGTCAAAGAGCATAATCTAAAATGGGCATATGGGTGTTCTGACTGGAAAGTAGCTTTTCTGCTCATTTCATCGGCTCTTACAAATTCACTCCTTATCGTTTATGCAAATACATAATATATGGCATGGCTTTGAGTTTTTATTTTCTGTTTTAATTATACCTTTTTCTTTTTTAACTTTACATGTTTATTTAGCCAAACAACTGTCCTCTTCCCATCCACAGCTCCTGTGCTAATGGTCACTAGGAAAAAACTAGGCTTTCTTGTACACATATAATGTTTTACATATTATTGATCAAAAACATGATTTGGAAATTACTTGGTTGTGTTCAAACTTTGAAAGGTTATATTTCCATCATTTTGAGACGCTGGTGGTAAAATTGAAGAACTTCCAGAGAACGTGCTTTGTTTTTCTCACAGCTCTGTCTACTCGTTGGTTTCCTCTGTTCCCTGTGAGTCGTCTGTGCTGCAGCACAGCTGTAGCAAGCCACTTCTTTTCTTATTTTTGTGTCTTTTTGTCTCATTGTTCTCCTTACACTTCAGTTTGAATGTTTTTATCTTGACAGAATTTTGATTCGGCCCATTTTCCCCCACAACACTTACCTGCCTTCTTTGCTTCACTTACTTCCTCAAGCTGTGTCAAAATAAGTTGTTTTTTCATTTCAGCTGTTTGTGTCTTTCTAAGTCAGCATTTCTAAGGAAACATTTCTGTTCAGGTTGGTTGCATATTTCCAACATTATACTTAAAATCGAAAATGTTCAATCAAAACCAAAACTAACTTAAGAGCAACTAATTCTCAATCGGAACTCTCAGTCATGAGTTTAATGACCTGCCAAAGGAGGCCGGTAATGTTACATCTTCAGAGATCTAATTTAATGATAAAAATGTCTATTAAAGGAGCTATACCTGATATTATTATAATCTTTCTAAGAAAAATGATTTGTTCTCGGCATATTATGTGGTAAAAGAGGGAAGTCCATAAAAATGAATGACTCATTGATGGGCATATGTACTAGTCCAGGCCATTTTAGGTAGTGAAAGCAGATAATTTTTAGCTTTGGCGTGACGCTCTTTCTGCCATTGGGGTTAATGGAAGTTAACCTCATTGGCGGAGACAGAGAGCGTCACGACAAAGCTAAAAATTAGCCGCTATCGAAAACTAAAATGTCCTGATCTCGTACATATGCCGATCAATGAGTCATTCATTTTTATGTACTTATAAGGGGTAGTCCGACTTCCACCTTTTTACCACATAAAATACCGTGTAGAAACCATTTTTCTTAGAAAGATTAAAATAATATAAGGTATATATAAAAGCCAGAATGATTCCCTTAGTTTAACACAAGCTATCGTGGTCATTGGGGGTGGTTAAAAAAAAACATTTTTAATCAGAATTGAAATTCTTGTTCCTCAAGATTCAGAATCGTTTAAAATTATCCAAGAATCGATTTTTTAAAAGGCTAAAAATGATTAGATTGACTACTTTCAAAGCTGCTGCTAAGTGACAAAGATTTTGAACTTTGTCATGTTAGCTAAGTTTAAACCATTTTTGATGAAAATGATCAGTTTTCTTTCAACTAATGAAACAATTCCTCAGAGGTGTTTCTGACTTAAAGAGGAACAGAGTTAATCAGCATGTTTTGTTACTAAAAGATGATTGAATGTGAATTAAGATTGGTTTGAATCGAGAATCGATTCAGAATCAACTAGTTATCCCAGTAATCTGAATCAAATTGAAAGTGAGTTGATGCAAGATGTTTAAATTTTTTCCGCTTTACTTTAGAACTTGTTAAAGTGTCACTATGATGCCAATAGCGACACATAAAAAGAATAATTAAACACAAATGACCATTAAATAAGTAGCACAAATAGAAGGAAATGCATGACAATGAATGGAGGCAAGGACTCTGATAGTTGATGCTCATGTTTGTAATAATGAACAGAACTGCTCAGTAACATCAAACTTTCTTGTCCTTCAGTTCAAATTTAATTCTAAAATAAAGCGTTCATCAATGATATATTTGACTTGATTAATATATGACACAAACATTTTTATTGACTGGTAACACAAATAATTATCTACAATGACGATGAGCTCTCTAGACTTACAACAGTTAGATTAGGGTGTTTTTTTATACATGAACTCAAAATAAAAAGTTACATTAAACATGCCATTCCATAAAAATATCTTTACAAAAAAATGTACATTTCTATACAACAGTTGTCAGTTCCACGCTGCTTTAAAGTCCAACAAGCCACACTTTAATCTGCAATGTATCCAACAAACTGCCAAGACAAGCGTTGCGCAATGAAGTCGTCATTCTAAACTATTAAAAATGAACATGAAAATATTATTTACAAGGACAAAAGAAAAGTGTGTTCTGGACCAGAAATCTTCCCAGGGACTCAGAGAATTTACAACCATTTTTTAAATTTTGTGCAGGACTGTAGTTTTAGCAAAATATTTGACATCACCAAACTGTTTTAGAAAATAAGAGAGAACATGTAGCTGAGCCATTTCCTTTGAACGGGTTTCTGGATACAAAAATAGTGCTAAATATGACACATTATCATCATTCACCAGACAATTATTTTCAATGAGCTGAAGGCAGTATTTTTTTTATCAGGACAGAATTAACGCTTGTAAGTTAAAATAGAAGAGTACAGTATAAAGCTAATGCTAATACAACAATACAATACTAACTTATTAACCAGCTTTTATAGTCATCATCAGAACAATTGTGATAGCCAAGGTTAATGAAACCGCTAATATTTCAAAAGTTGTGTGTGAATTTTGTAAAGCAATTAAAAAAATATTTTACAAAACAAAAAAAGCATTTGTTCATTTTCATTTTTCAAATTATTAAGCTATATTACTTAGTATTTGTTCTCTTAATTACACCAAAGCAACAACACGTCTCATCCTGTCTCAGAATGGATACAAATAAATGCAAACTTGTTTTTATCATTTCAAACTTTTTTCTGTGTTTAAATGTTCAGGGAAATTTTGGTGAAACAATCCAACAAACTCATAAAAGCACTCACACAACTTTTACGTACATATCAGACATTTATGCAGTTATTAGTTGCAAATAATGAAAGACCCGTGTTGGTTGTTATGCCAAACTGGAGGGAATGTAAGTTACAAAAAAACAGGTGTCAGAACAAAAATCAAGCATCAATTATAAGCTGACAATAGATAGCCAGTCTTTTAAAAAAGAGTAAAGGAAAAAACAATTAATTTAGTCTATCAAATGTCAAAAATCGGGAAAAAAAGGGGGGGGGGGGTGATGGGATGATTTGTGCTGGGGTTTTTGCAGACAGGACGTGACCACCCTGCTGGCACCATGAGTAGATCATGAAGTCGTCTGTGTATCCTAGAGGCAGATGTAAGGCTTTCTGTTGGCTTGACCTAAGTTGTGTGTGTGGATTGTGGGCGATGATACCAAACACAGCAGCAAACCCACAACAGAATGTGTAAAAGAGAAAAGTAATGAATTGAGAAATTTTTAAAGCATTCTTAATAAAGGCGAAATAGGAATTACTTTGCCCACAATCATTGGCAAAAAAAGCTTAACTGGCCTGGCGGAGGTCTACATGCTCTGAATGTTTCTAACACACTGATTCTGCATTCTGGCAAAGTTTTATTTTAAAATGAATATTGACCTGATGTCATAAGTGCATTTAAAAGGTTTTAACGAAAACCAATCATTTCTAAATTATATCCGGATACATAAAACCTCAGAACTGAAAAAGCATGTATCATAATATTAATTTTTTTCTCTGAAAAAGTTGTGCTGTGTGCAAATTCGACTATATTGATACTGTTCACAATCCATTCTTCTTCTTCAGCTAAATGAAAGCTGCAGATTAATCTGCAGAGATACCTGGTTTCCAGCATTAGCTCTTCATTGTGCCTTTATGATGGTTACTTCTGTACTGTGACAAAGAAAAATTGAAGCAAAGGCGATCTGAGCAACTAACAGTAGAACGTAGTGAAATCCAGACCTTACTTACATAATTTAGTTTTCAGGGACTGATTGATGATTGAGTTTTTTACCTGCTTAGCTGACTGTGAGGATGCATTTTAAGATTTAAATGTCATATTTTTTTTTTGCAAACCATAGAAGAAACATTAAGAAATACCAAACGAGTTGAAAAATCAAATACTTTGTAGTTCACCATCAGCTGACAAATAACTACATGTTTACCTTTAAATTTTATTTGCGTTCATATTATATCAATAAATCAAATAATTTTCAGTGTATTTGACAAAATGCAACTTCCAGCATTTTGAAAGCTCTCGCCTCGCTCCCTTGCCTACATACGATGAAATCAGTGCAGAATGCAGAAGGGGATGATGAAGAAAAATGTGCTGGCTTCTGAACAGCAGCAGTCCGTGTTGGGATGCACGGGCTGAGCAGGGAGGAGTGCACTGAGACGTTAGGGCACTGCTCCCTAGCAGGAGGCCTGCACCAGCGTTGGCTCTCTACCACAGGGAGCCCTTTCTGCTTCTGAAACTTGGCAGGAGTTAGAATATACGATGGAACAGCCCCGCGGGGCATCTGGTATGATAAATGGATAAAGCTGGATAAAGTTATGCTCCCAGTTATTGGCTTATGTATGAGTCGAATCCAAACCAGACAGCGCAATGATCATCGGTTCTCCGAATACCACACTGCAGTCGCAGATTGTTCTTACTGATATTTATTCATTTGATTGTTAAGCAAAAAAAAGAAGAAAAAAAAAGCAAAATTCATGGATATTACAGCGCAAAACACATTTCATCAAAGCAGCAACAATTCATCATGTTTCCATCTTTCAACATAACTTCATTTAAAAATCCAATAAGAGCCTTTTTTCCTTTCCCATCAGTCGTATATGTTTCAGGGAGAGGATTAGAGACAGTTGGCTTCTTGCACTTGAAGTAAACTTAGGTCGTTGCATTAACATTTGGAGAACACATTACATTTGGTTTGTGCCGCAGAGTTGGGCATTAAAACACGACTCTGCATCTCTTAAACACAACTTACAGTCCTGAATGGGTGTCTTGATCCCTCACAGATCCTTTCCGCCTCTTGAAGGTGATTGATGAACTCTAATACCACTGATCAGGAGTTTTGCCCCTGTAGGGATAAAGAAAGAAAGCACGCTTTATAACTGGGTCTTCTTCACAAACACAGAGACTGTTTATGCTGCTGCTAATCTGATGAGGATTAGGCAGTTTTAAGACTGTTTTAAATGGCCTGAGAGATATATTGGGAAATGCTGAAATATTTGGCGCTGGCTGGATTTGCCTCTCTAATCCTTCTGGACATGACATATTGAGGCTGTTCTCAATGTGATTTTCAATCCTTGGTAGGCCTGCAAGTGGAAACATTCATGAATTCTCCCCAACCCCGAGTGGGATTTTCAGGTTTTTAAATGTATGTGCTGTGCGAAGGTTTTGTAAAGTGGCCTCTGATAGAATTTTAAAACGGGCAACGTGTGATTTCAGAGCAAAGAAAATGGAGAACTCAAGTGAAACGGCAGATTTCTAAAGTGGGACACAGCTTCCTGGAAGGGCGGAACTTATGCTAGTCACTGGGGGCATTTTTGCTTTTAGAAAGAACATTTAGAGCAAAATCTATTCATTTTACAAGACATCCATATTTCCTGGGGACAGTTCTTTTTAGAAAAAAGCTGTCTCTGTTTATGTCCCAGTTTTTACTTTTATTTAAGAACAAATATAGTATTTTACACAGTGACAAATTGGGAAGCCATCCTTTTGTCATTTCAGAGGGTTGTCATAACAGACGGCGCCCCTGAGATGTGAAAACATCTTCTTTGGCAGTGATGCACCTATTGCTACACCTATTTAAATGTTTTAAATAAGCAAGCAAAGCCTGCATTTTTTTAAGTAATATTATTCACCACAAATCTGATTTGTCCAATAATCTTTAAAAGTTCTGATTATTTCATTCTTAATCCTTTCCTTAGTTTGTTCAGTTTTAGGAATATATTATTTTATGTGAGGCAGATGTTGCGTCTTGCCAAAGATGATTTTCAGATCTATCACCAATAAAGTGATCATTAGAAAGAAGATATTTACTGAAATGGAACAGATGTTGCTCTGTGCACAGCTGGTAGAGAAGAAGCAGAAGAAGTGTAGGACTACATGATTGTGACAAAGTATCTCAAATAATTTTGGAATTGTCTTGTTTTACATATTGCGTTTGTCATTACGCTTACCCAATGTGCATAAACTTAGAAAATCAGTTTAAATAAGCATAAGCTTTCCTTTATCTTCCCAGCATCGACAGCAGGCTGTCGCTGACTTTAGCTTAATGTTACATCAACAGACTGCGAAACTTGTAAACACAACTAAACACATTCCCGTTGTGAGAAGCTACCCAAATGATATCAGTGCTGCATCATTACCAGCGCAGGAAGTGGGAGGCAGGAAACTCTTTACCTAAGGCCGTGCCACTCGTACCCCCTGCCACACAATTCAATTAGATGAATGTTGTTTATGGGCAGTTCTGGCCCATTGAAATGTCATTAATGCTCCCTCTGTTGAACTCCGTATTAGCTGCCCTTCAGTGACGCTGGTCTTCCAAATGTCATGGAACTCAGGGCTTCCAAGATGATTAACGAATGTTTAGAGATGCTTTGGACACAGCTCAGTGGCCACAGTTTTTAATGAGGCCTTTTTTTTATATTAGTGCAGTCCTGAAGAGCAACCTCAGACTGTAACACTATAATGGACACTGACTGCACAGAAATCCGGAGCTCCTACCTGATCTCAGTTGTCAATATCCGATACGTGGTTCTCTATCTGAAAAGGAAAGCACATGAAAGGAAGGAAGTGAGCTGACCGATGTTGGTTCAAACTTTTCTTAAAGGTCACAGATTTATAAGCAGTGTGACAACCATGAGTACAGCCTTTGTACATTATCGTAAATTGTGATCACTGTGAGCTTCTGGAAACAAACAAATCTCCTCCTACGTGTCGCTGGAAAAAATCTCACCTATTAGTGAGGATACAGAGCTTTCATCAAGGATGGTGCAGCTGAGGTTACCTGGCTAATGGCTGATGTGGCATGAAAAATAAAACAAGATCATTCAGATGAAACAGCTTTGAAGTGGGATTGAACTTATGAATGACATGATAAATAAAAAATGTTTATGAACGGCACTGTAGTTGTAGAGCATTTACTCGAAGCTTACGTGCATAGATAACTATTATTGAGTAAACAAATTGTTTTTTGTCACAAGGCCATTCAAACAAATGGGTGGAAAAACTGCAATTAATAAATGGACTGATATGAAAATGTCTTTATTTATCCCAGACGGAAAATTAAATTCGATTTGAATGTAAAAGCAACAAAAACAGTCAGCTTTCCGTACTGAAAGCATCGTATGGGGTGAGATAACCCCTGTTATAGAAATTTCTTTAAAAATCTGCAAAAATATATGTTTTTTTGTCAAAAGAACCTTCAGTGAATATACCTCAGTTTTTTTTATTTGCAGTATACGTTCTTTTGAAATGGCTGGTGTTTATAAATGAGCATTAAAACCACAGCACTTTGACATCCAAGCTGCATACGGTCAATAAAAGCTTATGGAGAAATTATAAAATCCTGTTTCTGTGAATAAAATAATCTTAAAAGATGTGTTGCTTGATTTTCTGGTTTCTACATTGGGGTATTTGACAGCTTTCCTTCATTTGTCACGGAATTAGAAAAAAACCTCCACATCGCTTGGATTGAATCAGAAGACACAGACACATGCACAAATGTTGAACTACATTTGTGAGGAAACTATTCTTGACAAAAAAGGAAAATAAATCTAATTTATAATTAGATATCATAACATTTACAAAGCATTATATATAATTTTCATCTTAAATAATTGTAAAATC
>JAVQJG010121270.1:0-12339 GCA_036024015.1 Craterocephalus amniculus
TATCACTTTATCGATATAATATCGTATCGTGATCAAACCAGTGATTCCCACCCCTATAATGCACTGCAATGCATCTTAAACTCGACTGTGTGTGACTGCAGAGGAAGTTCTGTTTGTGCACTGTAGATCAAAATGCAACTATATTGAGTTTTCATTCTCCACGGCCACCAGTCACTCACATTTTGATCCTTATGTATATTGAAAGGCAGTTTGGGCCACCAGTAAATCCTCAGACTGCCACCACGCAGAGGTTGGCTGTGTGCAAAGCAGCAGCGCGACGCCACAGAGCACATCTCCAGCTGCTTTGTATTTCCCTGTAATCTTGTGTCAGGTCCTCTGAGAGCCCGACACACTCGGCTGCCTCCTTATTAGCAGCTCAATGTTTTACTTTCACAGCTTTTACCAACCCTTCCCAGCTCCGTTGATAACGGTCTCCCGTGTGGGGCCGTTCCCTTTCTGAGACCCACTGAGGTCATAAAAAGTGGATTTAAACAGACGGCGGAGGGAGACGGAGGAGTTTGCTGCTAAAACAATAAACAAGTCTCATACAGGAGGCTTAAGAAGAAGCGTCGTTTCTAAAGAAGCTTCGTCCTGATTGGGTGGGAAGAAATAAGAGAAAGTATTCTCATTTAATCATGATGTAGACCCCAGCCTCATCACAGGAGGAGCTTTATAGTTTAGTGGCAGGTTCCCACCTCCCATCTCACTGTGCTGGCAAAGCAAAGGGCCCGACATGGAGTGTGAGTGTGTGTTAGGAACCCAGGAAGAGTTTAGGATGTTACATAACACAGCAGTGTGTGTGTGTGTGTGTCAGTTAAGTCTGGTGGGCTCAGCAGGTTCAGGAAGGGCTTTCTTGAGCAGATGGAGGACACCAACACACACACAGAGGGCGTGCACAACAGCTCACAGGCTAGAAATATCTATTTGACATTCTGGATAATATCTGAACACAAAATTATCTCTCTCTCTCTCTCACACACACACACACACACACACACACACGAGCAGATGGGCTAGAAACTGCTGCTGTAAGCGCTCAACAATTAGCATGGCAGCTAATTTGTCTCTGCTGACCACAGATATAAACTAGATGCTCCGTCCGGCTTGTTCCCGCCATCTTGGGCCGGGCTATCTGACTTGGCAGTGAGACACCATTAGGCCGGTTCTGGTGTCACGTTGTACGTCTGAGAGCCATCTGCCAGACTTTTGTGCTGCACACAGATGTTTCTATGAAAGGAAAACCAAAACAAGGAACAGGGAATGTATCATTGTTATTATTTACCTGTGAGCGCGTTGAATCTGATGCATTTCTATAGCCAACAAACTAAACCAGCTTATTGTTTGCTTTGTCAGGACAAGAAAACATAAGATGTTTTGTTAGTAATAAGGCATTGGTAAGATGATGAAAGTGACATATGGCAACCAGCCCTGTTATTCCTAAATTATCTGTTAAGTCAGTTTCATGGCCTTTAAATTGACTGCTAGCGTAATTATATCTGAATTGTATCTATATAAGCTCCAAAAAAAATTAGGCAAAGAAAAATCTAGAGGAAAAGTGAGACAAGAAAAAGTAAAAAATGGACAAGATCTTGGATTGCATCGATGAGGAAATGCCAACAAATGAAGGAAAGAAAAAGAAAATTAAAAAAAACAGAAGGAAATAGAAAAGGGGAAAAAAATTATATGGCAAATCTAGATGAAGGTAAAAATGTCAAAGTACATAGGAAAGAAAAGAGTTGGAAAAAAGAGGTCAAGGGAAAGAAAAAAGAAAGAATAGATATGAAGCATACTAAAAATAAAAAGATAATGTACGAAAAGAAAAGAATTCCTCCAGATTAATAAACCTGCAACAAGCTAACTTTGTTACACGACGTTCTGTCATGAACACCCAACTCCTCTAATGCAGTTAGAGCTGCACACCAGCGCCCCGACCTCATTTACCACCAAACAAAGGACGGCAGGAGAGGAGAGGAAGATCGGCCTCCTGGGAAACCAGATCGACTGTACAGGACGACAAGTTAATCAGACATTTTATCCAACCAGCATCAGCCTGGAGACAGCTACAACACGGCTGCAGAGATGGACAAAAAAGGAGTTTCATAGAAAAAGCATTTATATGAACCTATAAAAGATGAACAAGTACACAACACCTGCTGGTAAATGTGTGTCTCAGTCTGCCCATGCAGCAGATGGTGTCGTGAAATAAGAGGATCAATCCTCGTTTGATGCTTAATGCTTTTTCTGTTTAAACTTGTTTTAATGCTCCAACTTTCCTTGAAATGACAAAACACATTATTAAGTTTCCAACGAAAATGAAACCTGGATTACTCGACATCTGCACGGTTATATTGTGCCACTAACAGATTGCAAAGATCTAAATGAGAGAGGCGAAGTCAGCATTCCCCTCTGACATTAAATGTCACAACGGTTACTATGCTGGAGAAAACATCCTGCTTTATTCCAGCACATGAAAAATGTCCTCCATCTGTCCTTAATGACCACAGGCTGCAACATGGAAGACCTGCAGACACGCTTATGGATTCCTCTAAATAAGAGTTTCCACTGAGTGGTACTGTTCAGGTCGGTACAGTACCTTGTCAGTGTTTCCATCTTAAAAGGCTCTCGTACAACCGAACTGAACCAGTCAATTTCTCCTCAGGGGGATTAATAAAGTATTTATCTATCTACAGTACTGTTTCAAGGCCTCTTTAACTTGCAGGTCCAGAAGAGAATGGTGCGGCCCGATTGGCCTCACCATACCGCTCACGTCTACATGAGACTTTTAATTTCTCTTTAATTAGGAATGAAAGTTAATTCTGCTTTAAACAGAGGAAAAATTAGCATGTAAACACTTCATTCCTGATGCAAATGTTAATTCCAATTAAACTTAATTCTGAATAAAGAGGCTGGTTTATTCCAATTTTAGTTCTGAATCAGATCATTTTTCTCTCATCCTCTATCTTAGAAATCTTCATTCCGCTTTAAGTTCATTCCGGTCGTTCTGAGCATGCTCTTTCCCTCGTCTTGTCGCCATGACGACCATAAACAGAACTTCTCGTCGAAGCAAACGGGCTCAAACCGAGTCTGTTCAGGTAAAGTCACGTAGCATGCTAGTGGTTAGCTGCTGCTTTATAACTAGAATCCACATCAAGCCAAAATGGTGCTTATTACGACGTTTTCTCATGTTGTTGACAAGAAGAAACAAAGCTGTTTTTGCATACATTAACAGTGGTGGTTCATTTTTGTGTTGCATGTAAAGCGAACTTGACAACTATAAAAGAAGTCTTAGTGTTTTTTTTTATTTTTTATGAAGCATACTTCCTTTTCATAAATACTTTGAAAGCAAAAATGTATATATTCTATACAATAATACATACCGTTCACAGTAAGTTACAGATATTATTATTGTTATTTACAGTGTTTTTCCTATTCGGTCAGAATCTTAATGAAATAAGTAAAATTTCCCATTGATATTACTGATAATGAATGAAAACAAACACCCTTTTCATTAGTTTAATATTTAACACCCATGTATGACATCCACTGAGTCTATCTCAATTTCCCAAACTTACTGTAAATGGCGTATTTGTTATATATTCAGCTACATACGTTTTATATTGCATTTAAGTGATGGTATGTTTGAATCCTTGGTGCAAACTAGTAAAGAATTTTACTGATTAGGCCAGATTCTTTATTCATCTTGTACACAAAGAGCCATCGTTTTTATTTCTTCTGCCAGTGAAAAGTGGCTCCTCTGATCTCATTCAGTAAGATATTACAGCTTTGAGTTTTCTTATCATTTAATTTAGGGAAAAAAAAAAAATCACAATGCATCGTCTGGCTTATAGTATCATGATATATTGCAACACATCATATCATTGCTTTTGTATTGTGATACATTTCGTCCTGCCAGATTCTTACTAATACACACACCTAAACAAAGTGTTATAAACTACCTGCTACAGTTGCTTTGTTTGTTTTACCACCTGGTTGAAAAAATAATTAAATTAAGTAAATAAGGCTGCTACAGGCCTCTCTTTTACCCACAGCACCAAATTACCCAGCAATTACTTTTTTTTTTTTGCATCCACTAATCCAAGAATTTTACAATATTGAAAAGAATTTTAATATTGAGAGAAGACTGGGATACAGTGTGTTGAAACACTGCCTCCCCTTCCCCTGATGCTGGGTTAAAGGCTGACTTATGGGCTCTACAGAAACAAACTGTCTAATCTTAATGAAGTCCTACAAGATCCTCTCCGGTCCCCAGTCAGACCAGAGGAGTCTCTAGAAAGGTTTGTTTCAAAAGTGCCTCATATTGTCCTTTAAAGCCCTTTGCTGGCAGCAGCATGGATTCTGCTAGAGGCAAGGCAAGTTTAATTGTATAGCACATTTTCAGGTTCAAGACCATTCAACGTGCTTTACATAAAACATTAAAAGCATTAAAGTAAGCAAGAATTACAATGAAATCATTAAAACACACAAAAAACATCTTTAAAAAGATTAAAAGCAAGTGAAGTTAAATGATACCTAGAGTCTGCCATCTTTGACATTGTGTATCACATTAAAAGGAAACCTCGACCCAAACCCCAACTCCCCCTGCCCAACCCCTCACTTTGCTTGGGTACAGTAGGGTAACCATTGTGTCCTGGGGATAGAAAGTAGAGGCCATGTTGCCCTTCAGCCAGGGTAATGGGAGCCGTTTCTATGGCTAAATGCCCCCCCAAAAGGTAAAGACACCTCCTTTACCTGGAACTATGAAAAATGAAAGGATATGGCAAAGGGTGTTTGGGGATATGTTTTGCAGTTCATACTTGGATTAATCAAGAAATCTGAAAGGAACTGCATTTCAGACCACCTCCAAAGAGACCTAAGTTGCATTTACCAGGAAAATATTAATCCTAGCACAATTTGGCCACATTTCACCCCTCACAAGTATGCTGCAGTTAACTATTGAAGCTTGTTAAATTGTTTTTAAAAACACATTGAATGCAGTCATTAAAAAAGAAAATAAAGATTAAAAAAAATGAAGCCTCATCCCAGATTGATCAACCACAGCTCAGCCAGGAAAGCAGCCAGGAGACAAAACACTAAAGTAAATGTGAAAACAGCCATTAAGCAGTTAATCACCTTGGCTGCAACCCTCAAGATTCAGCTTGAACACACACACATACACGTTAAATCCCAGTCGGGTTTACGGTTTTATTATTCAAATTAAGCACTAATGAATTCAGGCAGTAAAACATGATGCAGTGCTTGGCTGGCTTTTTTCTTTCATTACTTTATGTCAGATCTCGGCCTAACTTTATGGAGTTTATTGCTACTTTCAGATTGAACTACCAAGAGGCCCAAAAGCACAAAATGAGCTGCGTTAGCTCCTGTTCATCCCAGATTACAGCGGATGTAATCGACTTGTTTAGAGATTAACAGCTGAAATGAGCAGCCAGATATGAGCAGCCAGACATGAGCTGACGGCCGCAGTGGAGGTTTTACTTCTTTAACACAACTTGATTTTCCTTTCTGCAGCTGCAAATAGATAAAGCAAGTCAAACTATTCAATCATGAGGAGTTTCATATCAGACGAGGAGCCACCTGTTTGGAGTCTTTACTGCAGAAACTGAGACCAGATGTGGTTTTGAACCATAATCAGTCTGATTCTTCACATCAATCATTTCTTCATGTCGACTTTTCAACCCTTTTCTCTGCTATGACGAGGATTGGACTAGTCGTTTAAGGCTGTTCAAACAGCACACAGACTGGGCAGAATCTTCCACTGCATGCATTTATACTCCCACGCTGCATGCTAAAAACTTTTGGAAACATAATAACATCAGAGAGATAATATAGGGAGAGCACACAGTCTGCTTTGTTATGATTCACAGCTTTATGAGCACAGCAATCCACAGAACTCTGGACAGTTTAAAGATGAGACTTTAAGCAGCAACTCGACAGGCGCAAACACTTCTGCACAAATCTGGGGATGTAATATGATAAAAATTTATTTAACCCTTTAAAGCCCAACCCATGAAAAACTGGGGAGAGAAGTCCATGTTTTTAATCTGAAATATAGTGTAACTTTGGGCCCAAACATCAGCTTAATGTGAAGAATGACAGAGGATTTCTGGGGTCAATATGCAGCGTTTAATGAGTGTTAGCGCTCTGAAGCGGCTGCCCTTTTAAGAAACCAGACATTGTGACTTTGTGGTGGCAGATCCGGCACTCATGGGATCATGTGATTTACGTTTCCACGTCTTCCAGCGGAGTTTATTCAGAACAACAGCAGTAGGTCCTGATGAGCTGCAGAACATTGCAGGATACGCCTCTGTCTAAATGGCTAATCACTACAGACCAAAGTTAAAATGTTGAAGCTAATTGGCTACAGACCAAAGCTAACATGACTCCCTAAACCTTTTTGCGCCAGTAATGCAGGTTTTCATGTAAAAAATGCATTTTCTATCGTTCATATAAATATAAAAGTAGTAACAGAACGATTAGTAACTGGCTGCTTTAGTTTTAGGTTTTCATGCGCTGTAAAGTCCCATAAGCTACAGGCTAATGCTAACATTATAACAACCCGGAGATAAATGGATCATATAGAACTAGAAACAATTTCGTTTCATGACAGCACCTTGAGGCCTGTGAGAAGTTACAGGTTTGGCTCCCCATACTGGCCAAAAGTAACAGTTTCCCTTTAAACAAAATGTGGGGGAAAAAAAAACTTATTTTGGCACATCTACCATTATTACATTGTGACATGTCAAAATCATTATAGCAGTCTCATGGTTCCTGGTATCCGGGGAGCAGAAGACAAGTATCGTATACGGCAGGTTTTCAGCAAAGTTTTTACCATAAAGTGATGCAAAATGTCTCAGACTGTGTGTATCAAATGAATGTTTGGCTTTATAGGGTTGATGTTGTACAGCGTTTGTTCACACCTTCAATGGTGTCATTTCTAGCTCCTTCCTTAAAAACCTGATTTCTTTGAAGATGTTTTCATTGTTAAACTGGTCCACACTGTAAAGCGCTGTAGATTCCCAGCCAGCTTCAGGAGTTAAGACGTTAAACACATCTGCGGATGCCTCTCTACACATCTACAGTGATGTTCCTGGAATCTTTTGGTGTTTTGAGTTTTTCAAAACAGCCAACCAGTGTCCTTCATGTTCAGCTGCACAAGGTCCTGAACACATCCCTCAGATTAACGAGAAAACATCCAGTTTGATCAGCTGCTGCTGACTGGTAAACAGCTGTTTTCTTACAAGGCAAAGAGTAAACGGGCTGCAGTGAGCGCTACGATTAGAAGTGGAGGCAAAGTTTCTCTGGTCAAAATCTACAACGGCAAGTAATTCCAGGTGAAGCAGGAGGCACAGAGCTGGATGTGGACGACTTCCCCGACCATTAATGAAAGATAATGTTCAGACAACAAAGCAAAGAAGTTATATGTCGAGTAAAACTGAGACCTTCACAGTGAAAGGTCACAGACTTCCTTTCCAGGCAGTCCTGAAGAACCAGGGATTTACTAATAGCAGGAAAGATGAGGTGACCCACCAGCTGTTTCTGGTCTGATAAACATTTTTCACTTAGAACAGCAGGGAAAAAAGGGGGAAGTTAATGTGATGGTTTCTTTTCTGTGTGTGATGGGCAACTTTGCAGGAGGGAGATTGCAATGAAGTGTTTTGATATCATAATGTTGAAGGTTTTTGTGTACAAAATTAGTTTTTATTTTGTAAATCGCTTTGTGTTGCCAATGGCATGAAAAGCGCTTTTCAAATAAAGTTTGACTTGATATTAAAAATATATATATAAATCAAATAACCTCACAACATTAAGGACAAATGAGAGTGACATTATAAAACAGTTCATTAAAACGCACTTTGATAAAACGGAAAAAAGAAGAATGCTAAACACAACTCATAATGTAACAACACAATATGTAAATATTTGGTACTTTCTGTATGAGTTCATGTGAAATATACATTTTTTGGCACCCTAAATGCAGATGGTACAGTCCAATAGTAGTTTTTGGCCTGTCGTGTGCTGAGTGTTTTGGGTCAGTGTGAAACAAATAACAATCATGGTTATTTCCACCACATTTACATTTTCCTGCCAATTAAATCAGAGGTTGTGTTTGTTTACATTAGCCGGGGCGTCCTCCGTCCCCTCAGCCCGAGCGTGACATTAAACACAGCAAAGTGAAGCCGCGGCCCAGCAAGCCTTCAGTAGAACTGGGCCCGAGCGCCGCGACACGCAGGTCACGGCCATAAAATATTAATCCGGAAAGAAGTGTACACGCCGCAGTTGTTGCACTTAACGCGGCAATGACATTCAGAAAATTTGGAACCTCGTTCAGGAGCTGTAGATTGTGAGTCCCTCATGTTTTATTCAGCGTTTTCAGTAAATGTCATCATGAGTTAAACCGCTGATATGTTTTTGTTCTTGGTTTGTTTGTGCAACTTGTTCCCGTTGTTGCCTCAGTGTCGTTTTTATAGTCAATAAGGATGTGAAATAAAAGCAGATTAGAGAGCAGAGCGGACATTAATGTGACGTTTCCACACTGAAACACACACACACACACTTACGGCTCAGGAGAGATGTCCTGTGGATCTGCAGCAGCAGAGGGGGGTGATGGGATGAGCGGAGATCGGGGCTTAGTGATGGGGTCGGGGTCACGAGGCTGATGCGTCCCGGACGGATTCTTCCACAGGTCTGAACACGGAAGGAAGCGGTCGATGGAGAGGAACGCCGGGGTCCTTGATCTGCCAGGCAGAAAGGAGACGAGAGATGGAAAACTCAATCTGCAGCTCACAGCGGTGATTCAGAGTAAGAAGCTCATGTATCAAACAAACTCATCAGGAAGCAGTGTGGACTTCCTCCGACTCACAGCAGCTCCTCGCGCTTTGTTCGGCTTCAGGCTGCTCAAAACAATCCAGGGGCGACTGGAAAAACTCAGAGCATGACAAGTCCTCACCATCAGCACGTCAGTGTAGTTACTTTGTAAAAATCTTCACAGTAGCAGGCTCATCTCCAGTAATTTAACCTGGTAGCTTTTTGCAAAAATTACTGATATTTTCCAGTCTGAACTCAGGAAGAAAAGCTGATCTCTCCATTAAGCCAGAAAACTCCACCTAGGTTTTATTCTTGTAAAAGGTCATGTAGAGGCTCAACCCTTTTAATCCTAGTCAACATCCAGTACAGGTTTTTCATAGTCAGCCTCAGGTGTCAGATTATGAAGCTGAAGTGGTGTAAAATGAACAAATCAATGGATTTAGCACTAGACTGACAGTACTTTGTAAAAATAACACAGATCAACAGGGGCCAAGTCTTTTCTCATCTGTACTTCATTCTCTCACGTCTTGGCTTTCAGGAGAGAAAATATTGGCATTGAAATAAAGACCCAACAGAAAACTATTTACATATTTACACTTTTCCCTTATTTACACTTATTTACGCTGCTATTTACCTTCTTCTCTCACTAAACCAGCTCAGCTGCGTTTTGGCTCCACCGTGCATCAGAAACATCTTCTTGGCTTTATTCCATCCATGGAGGAATATTATGTCTCTTCTTTTCAGACACACAGACTTTCTGCTCACTGGCTTGCGCTATGGCTGCTCCTGATTGGACATCTCAGTCAATTTAGGCTCTCTGTGTCATGGTTTGAGGATTCATTGATTCACAATATTCATTAAAGCATCAGAAAATGTGGGACATGTGACTGGCAAAAGGAAAAGCCAGGCTCTACATGCATGGCTGCAGAAGCAGAACAGGTGAGCTGCAGTCACATGCAGCTGCAGGTTATTAGTCTCCTGACGATCTGATTGGTGGAGAGTGTGGCAGGAAGTAGCTTTTTCATCATGTCTGGGTCAAAATAGAGGTTAATAAAACTTGTTTAAAATAAACAAAGGTACGGTTAGAATTTAGTGTAAAACCCTCAGACTGTTTATGTGACTTTTGCAATGAAATTAACTTTTTAGATTTAACGATTTTCATGCTCAACAGAAGAAATACAATTCCTCTGACAAGGAAACTCCCAGAACAACATATTCAGATCAGAGCAGCTGGATAAAAACGCTCCGGGCCCAGAGTGAACAACAGCGATGGCAGCATGGACAATCTGCAGGATTCAGCCTTAAAGCCAAACGCAGAGAGCTGGTCCACTCAGCTGGAGCTGGAGGAATCCTTCTTATTGATCCTCCACAGAGCTGCCCATCAACCGACACACACACACACACACACCCACACACACACACCTCAGCACAATTCAGGCGGACCAGATTTAACTAACCAAAACTCATCAGCAGGGAGAGATCAAACAAATTAAAAGTGAGCAGTTGCTTAATTAATTAGAGACATAAATTAATTGGAGAGCCTTTGATTTCACAGCATGAAGTACAACGATGGTGTAAATCCTGGAATTCAGTGTCTTCAACAGGTTCTGGTATCTCAAAATCAAAATATTTATTTATTTTCTTTGAAAGCTGTCTGAAGTTCATACCGACTCAAAAACTCTTAAAAACCCGGCAGCAGTACTCTGTCTGGGGCAAGCTCACCATGCTTTCATTTTTTACCTTCTAAACGTCACATTTTCAAGATAACGAGATCGTTCGCACTACTCAAAACGAACTGAACTGAAGCGGGCAAACCAGGGGCGGAGTGGAAGCCCCCCGAGTAGAGCTGGGCATCACCAGTAATAATGTGATGTGATTCGATTTCTATCAAAATCCCATTTGATACCGATTCATTTACAGATGTAAATACATTCTCAGCAAACCATTTTCATAACCCGTTAAATGCCCATCGGATGTCCGGAAGTAATCAGATTACTGCAATAAGCTGCGGTGACCCGTCCACATGTACTTATGAAATGCAATATTAAAAGACCGTTGTCCACATTAACCAGATTATCCAATTTATTTAAGAGTACATACGTGTGGTGATGTCACTTCCTATTATTTTCCCAACTTTAGCTGTGGAGCCGTCGGATTTAGCGTTAGCTGCTAACTGGTTTGCAGGTGAATGTAATCAAATGGTTAAAGGAAAAATCTGAATTTGTTTTTTTCCCTGAGAGAAAAGACAGTTTTATGTTTAACATTTTTACCATCAGATGTCCAAAAGTAACTTTATTACCAGTGAATAACTCAGGAAGAGAAGCTGATTTTGGATGCAGGCAAAGGTACCCGCATATATATGCTAAGATCTCGCCGAGCGTTGGTAAATCACACAGGAGAAGGGTCACTGTGGTCACCAGGAAAGGATCAAATGTTCTTTGAATTGATATTGGACTAATTCAGTTTGATTAATCCATTTTTTCTGACCCAGTACCTGTTTGAAGCTTCAGAACAAATCTGGTTTAGAAACACTATTGAGGATTTGCAGCTACGTCACAAAACCACGTGACTGTGTGTTTACGTCTCCATATTGGTAGGCAAGCTTGGTAGGCTTTAGCTAGAGATTACTGCAAGTGTTGTGTGGAAAGCGTTCCGTTTTGTTGAAATATTAATTAGCACGAAGCACAGTGTCTAAATAGCCATGGTTACCACTTCTGTAGCAATGGGTTGTCATAACAGAAAACAAAAGAGATCATAGAAGTCTGATTATTGATTTCCAGCCGAACATGAAAAGAAATAACTGTGGATCGCGGCGAAGGACGGTCCGTGTATAATCCGTCCACGTCTTATTTTCTGCTTTAAACAAATGATAAACACTTTAAACATTAAACACAACCAAAACGAGATAATACATCTAATTTACATCTCAGTTTCTGGGATGTGCCAGAAGGTGATGATATATCAGAACCTGATGAAGCCACCGCAGGTCGCTCAGGTCCTCTCGGTGTCTCGGTTCTGCTTCTGTTCCTCGCCACAAAACACACGCGACAATAAAATCCAGGTGACAATATTTCCACTTTGACAGAAAACATAGTTTTTGCTTCACGTTTGGGATTTCACAGTTTAAAAAGAGCAGATGAAGAGATGTGCTGTTATGAAAAATTCGGACATGTTGCTCGCTTTGACCGGAGCACCGAGAGAAACTGCAACCCGCAGCTGCTTGTTACGATTCTGGCAGATGATCACTTCTAATCGTAGACAAAACATGCATAGATTTTATCGGCTTAAATAAGCACTTGTGATGTTCTAGATCTGTGCAGCTTTCCTTCTGGAAAAAACATCATGGTACCAGTAAGCCCCTCATGCTGTGCCTGCTTCATGAACGAATATCAACATGAACCAAAAAAGACACGAAGAGTCACTGAACTGAAACACTGAACACGAATGACTGAATCTGCATGCAGGCTTCTCTACGCTGCCACCCAGCAGTGTGGGAGGATTATAAATGAAATAACC
>JAVQJG010121272.1:0-18962 GCA_036024015.1 Craterocephalus amniculus
GACTCCAACGGCCTCCACAGCCGCCACATCTCAGTCCAATATTCCACCTTTGGGATGTGGTGGAACGGGAGATTCTCATCATGGATGCAGCAACTGTGTGATGCTGTCATGTTAATATGGAGCAGAACCTCTGGGGAAGGTTTCCATCAGCTTGTTGCATCATCACACCAAGAATTAAAGCATTTCTAGTGGAAAAAGGAGGTCTATGAGTTTGCATATTCTGTCATTCAAATTTGAGAACTTGGTTTGTAGGAATGCTTTTCACATTCCGCCATATACTTGGCAAAGTTTAGATTTAGCTTTTTCTGTTTCATGTTCGTCTCTCAGAATCTGCAGAATCTTCATCGGCGGGAATTTTGCACAAAGTCTCAAAGAGCAAAACTGAAGTCGCACATTTTTCCCCCTTTCAGATAAAAAAGAAGAAGAAGAATAAAGGTGATGCAGAAGATAGCTCTGGCCCTCATGTGGGGGGCAGCAGTTGCAGGGGATATGTATATCTGCAGATAAAGCCTTCTGTTCCGAAACAGTATTTACGCGGCCTTTTTAGATACACATCAGCTGTGAAGCCATGGGCCTAGCCTTCATTATACTGTGTGAATCTTCCCTCATTTAGCCCGGATACCATCTCCTTTCTTCCACCTCCAAATACCCCTATCCGCATTCTCATTCGCTCTGCACAGCGATCAAGCAAGATGTTGCAGCTGATGGTGGCAGTATAGCTGGAAACAAATGTCTTTGTTCGCTCTTTCTCTCAGACCCCCTTAGTCGTCTTTTTTTCTTTCTTCTCTCTTTGGCAAACCTCGAAAGAGCCGGGAAATGAAAAGGTGCTCAAGGAGACGACACAAAGACAGGTGGAAAGAGGTGCAAAGACCCCTCCCCAGAAGATGTGGAGGTGAGATAACCTCTGAGAAGTTATCAGAGGTGGAAAAGAAAACAATGAGGCACAAACATATCAAGCTAAAAAAAAAAAGTAAAATCAATATAGAGCAGAAATGGTCCCTCCAGAAATAAGGATCTGTGTGCTCTGGCCAAGCACCAGACTCCGGCTTAGAAACATGAAGCCTATGTGGAAGTCCAAAAGCTGCAGTTCCTTTCTCTTCCACTAGGTGCTGCTGCAAAAAGAGCAATTCTCCATAGACTCCCATGTTAAAAAGGCCAACTTTACAGCAAAATTAAACATGTTTTACAGCCTGGTTCAAAAACATTTTAGCTTTAAAAGCTCAGGTTTACCTTCATGACAACTGTGGGGGGAGGGAAAACATTGTAACTCATGTTAACTCATGTTTATGTTATTTAATCCTAAAATTCCTCAAAATAAGGGGCATGGCCTTTTGACTGACAGATGCCAGATATCCAGGAAAACGAGGCCAAGAGTAGCCCAACCGCGGTTTTTAGCCGCTAACAGCGCTTCTTAGCTTTAGCCGCCTTCCTCCGTTAGCTGGTTAGCTACTGTTCGCTCCAGGTTAGCTTTGTTAGCATGTAGCTCAGAGTTTGATGGGTGTCAATCATCCCTCCCACACTCACAGCCCACTCACAGCCCCCTCTCAGCGCGGAGTTACGAGACTCACTAAAACCACCAAATGAGGTTCGTTTCAGCTCTTCAGAAACCTGCGGGTCACCTGGTTTTAAGGTTTGTCCATTCATTTTACAGTCTGTCTCTGGTTCAGAAGATTCTTCTTTGTAGCCGTGACACGAGGAGCTAAAGCCACGAGGTGCGTTGTAATCCTGCAGATGACCATCTGTAATTAGAGATGCTCTGGCCTGCTGTCATCCTGCACTCACTCAGTAAGCCATAAATCACTAAATCCAGCCTTTGTAAGCACAGTTTACATAATTAAACCCACAGAGAAGTATCAATCTGCTTAAATAAGCCATTATTCACAATTATGTGTCTGAATAGACCGACACACTTAGTGCACAGGTCTCTCACTGGAAAGATGCTCCCTCTGACACTCTATTGACATTTTTCCCTGGTGAACACAAGGCCCGGGAAGCATAAACATCAGCTCGCTAGGCGTGCACTTACGCTGATGTTAAGATGGGACCATGCTCATATCAGATTTCCGTCATATTTCTCCGGCTGACTAGACTAAGCACAAGTCAGAGGTATGAGCCGATAAAGGGTGTCTTTCACACAGCAACAACACGTACCAGTGTGCTTATCACCTCAGCCCCTAACATGCAATCACAAGGAGGACAGGAGGAAGATTGTTACATTTGCTGATTTGTTTTTGGATTTTTTTTTTCCTTTTTGGCTGATAAAGAATGAGGAATCTGAGCAGGAAGAGCTCATCTCTGCGGGCACGGCATTAGCCGGTGCAGAGGCAGGCCTAGATCTGCTCCCTTATGTTTTAATGTAAATAAAATGCTTTGTCGGGTGGTAACTGAAGTAAGCACAAAAGGTGAGACCGGAAGCAGATGGAGCACAAGACACAGACAATTAGCTTCTTTATTTATACAGACAATTAGCTTCTTTCTTTTAAAAAAAGAAGAAAAAGGAGAGAAAAGGCTTCAGAAAAGATATTTGCCTGCACCTGAATCACCGGCTTTTCAAAAGGAACAAGGTGACAAAGAGAGAAGAAAATGCTTTGAGTATCATGCATGTTTTTTTTTATTACTATTATTTATTATTTATTAAAAGGCATTAAAGAGGTTTTTCTTTCTGAAAGCCACAGAGGCTCAGCCTGCCATTCATCCCTTTAGCTGTAATGGCAGCAATTAAAACATTTAAGTTAAACTTTTAAAGAGCCTTTTCTCCAGCATGAAAAAAAACACTGTGTAGCAAAATGGTAATAATATATTCATCCCTGGGTAAACATCCCTGCCATGTCCTTTATAAACAACGGTGGCGAACAAAATGAAAGTGATAATTTCTCTGCCTTTGAGAATTCTCTTCTTTTAATTCTGACAGTAAACTCGTGGCTGTTACGGGGTGTTAAGTAGGATTTAAAACTTGTCAGACAAGACATGTTTGAAATTGCTTTAAATAAGTGCACTGTGTTGCTGTCAACCACAGGCTTAGAGGGAAATATCCCCTACAATTGAAGCACTCATCTGGGCTCACAGAGCTGTGCCCCAGCAACCGGAGCCAGATTCTTCCTCCCGGCCTCCGGCTGGAAGCCCTGTGAGCCAGCAGCACCCCCTGCTGGAGGAGGGGTGCGCCCGTGCACGCCTGTCACATGTACCCACGCTTCTTTCATCTGCACCGTTAACACCGAATCGTGACTTCAAAATACTGCCAATGAAATACGCAAAATGTGATTTTTTTTTTTACCACTTGGAAAGTCTGTTTTTAACATTTATGGATCATTTTATCCTTGTTTTCTCTTCTTCTTTGTTCTTCAACCTCTACATGTTTTTAATGCGTCTGCACAGACTACATGACAATAGGAGTCATTGAACCTTATTAGTGGCAGTTTTCTTGTACATTTGATGATGGAGTAAATGTAGAATTAGAGAGGAGGCTGTTATCTGTGTTTTCCCATAAAAATATCCAACACCCTTTAACCTTGATCCCTCCAATTCCAGCAGGTTAGATTTCCTGAGATGTTGGTAGGAAAACACACAACAGCAATGAAACTTCTCAGAGAGGCACCGCTGAGGATATAATTGCTGATAAAATGTCAGTAAATAATAATATGTAATATTCGGTACACAAAACAGTTTCTTGAATATTTTTTGTTCAAACAATTCAAATTATCAGAGTCTTTCTTTTTAAACCTGTTTTTGTTTTCAAAAATAGCGACTAGATAAATCAAGGCATATTTAACTATTTCCTAATGCACAAAGTATTAAAAAATCTAATTTTTATGTTACTAAGAAATTATTTGGGCCCTAAAATGTTTACTAGCTGCAACCCCTATCTTAAAAATGCACCTTGTTTCCATTAATTTCCTCCAAATGCTCATTTAACATCACATAATCTGCTGGAAGCATGAAAGAGGCCATGACAAGGCCGCATTAATTTCCCTGCCTGCTGCAGCAAAGGGTTAAATTAGCTGTCATCGGGTGCATCTCACAACTTTCTGCATCAGAGCGGCAACTTGGGCTGCCGGGTCTCGTGTTGCTTGTATTTCTTTGTGAAAAGAGGAAGGAAATAAAAGAGTGGGGCTGTGATTTGAGGGACTAAACCTCCGCAGCACCTTGTCCTATGATCTGGCACACTCTCCTGCCAAGACGAGCCTTTATCATACAAAGGGATTAGATTGCCCAGTGTAAGTGCCTTCAAGTTATTAGCACCTTCTTATACAAAGTATAACAGCAAACCCAAAGACATTGATTGCAGGGAACAGTTCAAATATGATTTCCTTATAGCTATTAATATGTATGCCTTAAATAGAAGCACACCGTTAAGCAGCTTATGATATTATGAAAAGAATGTTCCCTCAGGGGCATAATATGCCAGCAGTGACAGCAAGGAGAGATTCGTATTTACCCAGATTGGCTGTACTTACGTCAAGCATTCTCAGAGCTTGTGGGAGGGAAGATGGGGCAGTGGCAACAGCTCGCTTTCGATAAGCACTTACCGTGAATAAAAGACAAGCATGAAAGTGAGGTTTAGCCTCTTTAAAGATTCCCGACCAAATGTAGAGGCAGATAGGGCAGGTGCCTTTGGTTCCGGACGTGATTAGCTGTCTGTGCAGCACTGTTCCCACAGAAATGAGACACAGCAGAGACATTGTCCAAGCTTGTCCAGGTGGGGGACCTGTCATCCCAAACCAGAGCTTAGCAGTGCTGTGCTTGGAGCGAAAGATTAGGACCCAGAAATTCAGATTTGTCTTCTTTTTTTTTTTTTTCAATGAATGCTTGAGTCAAAACGTTTTTTTTTCCTCTTGCTCTCTCTGGTTGCCTGGTTTTATTTTATTCCTCTTATTGCCTCATATTATATTGATTATAAATACCTTGTCTTCTGTGTCTCATGATGGCTTCATAAGCTTCTGCTCCACACACGTTTTTAGATGGAAATACTGACAAAAAGACGTGCGTGCAATCTTTTTTCTGCTCTGTTGAGAGACAGCATAATAAAAATTACACTGATCTATACACCAACATTAATGCTTCTGGATAATGAGATCGGATTACAATGTTTGAGTTACTTTGTTTCAGCACAAATTCAGAATCTGTGCATGAGGTTGTAAGAAGTTAATGGTTAAGTATGTGAGTAGAAACCGGTTCTATAGTTAAGAAAGAAAGATTTTCTGTCTTTTTGATGTTGAATTAAGGACTATAAACTGTGTGATTTAAACATTTTGAGGAAATAAAATAGGATAATAATTTTTTTTTTTCAAGATGATTCCTTTGTGAGGCTTTTAGGGGCAATGTGTCAGATTTACTATGCAGTTCTCAGAAGATATCTGTGATGGATTAGTTGAATTATTGATCAGTACCAAATACTCAGTGACTCAAGTTCACCTTCCAGCCCTTACAAGTTGAGACGAGACAAGGTAGTGTGGCTGGGGGTGCACATGTTTGTAATGAAAACCTCCATTACTAGACAGTTTATTAAATATGATCATTTTTCTTTTTGGTAGAATCATGTGAAGCTTACAGGTCTGGATGCGGAACCGTGTTACTCACGCCGTTCTGTGTGATTAATAATGTTGATGATGTGTAAAACCTTTGTGCTGCCTTTTTAAAGATGCGTCACTCAAATTTGTACATTTGCGGGGTTGTCGTGAAAAGGCATCTGTTGTAGTCAAAAGTCTAAATACCCAGGTTAATATGATAATGTGCACCATCAGTCCCATTAACAATTCTCATAAAGCACCATATAAATTCAGTAAGACAAGTTGAGTGGTATTGCTTAAGTCTAGCAACACCTGAAAATACAGTATGTTAATAGAATAGCCTAAAATTTTGTTGAACCCTTGGGCAGATGTCCTGAGGGAAATTAAATTTCCAACAGCAGCATAGCACCGATTTCCATAAACGAAACAACAGTCATGCAATAGACAGATTAGGAAAATAATTTAAAAAACATACATTCACATGCGTATATGTATACTGAATTTAAAAAAACAACAAAAAAACTTTTAAAAACTATAAGTACTTTTAGTGCAACAGCTGTAATTTAAAATGATGCCTATGAAAATGTCAAGTATTTCCATAATCTACTGCTTGCAGTTGATAGAACAGGGTATTATTTATCAAACCCCTATTTATCAGTAATATATCAGATCAAAATGCTGCAAGAAGCAAGATAATAAAAACAAATTGACAACCACATAAGATAAATGCAGACATTCAAATACATTGCAAATATAAACCCATTTCCTGTTGAAGCTACCAGTTTGCCCCAGCGATTAGTTATGATCATGAAATGTGCATCACATAAATAAGTGTGCAAGCTTAACTTGTTTCAGGTGACTTTGGAGGAAAGTTGATTTTGAAGGTTTCTTAAATCTGTGAGAATTGCGGTTGAAGCTGCGTAGCCTTCAGCATGCTGGCTAAATTTCAGACCTCTGTAAGCAGCCAGGTGTTTGATGTGCCACTAAAAGGCTAAAGGCTAAAGTGAGAGAGGTGATGAAAATGTGAACAAGCAGTAAAACTAACAGCAGCAGCAAGGAAACAGCTCCATCCTCAGATTTATACGGTTCTGTTTTATGTTTAGAAGACTGATCCTGACCTGAAAGTTTCAGTCATAAGAATTTTAATAACTAAACAGAAAAGATTTGGTGTGATACTGCTATCAGACAAGCTAACTGGACAGCTAGCTAAACAGCATTTAGTCAAATGCTTAGCAGAGGCTCAGTAAGATCACAAGAAAAGACAATATTGTTATTAGTACTAGTAGTAGTAGTAGTAGTAGTGTATTAACAGAACTTGTTAACTTATTTAATAGTTTTTAGCTAAGGGTTGCTAACAGCTAATATGTGCAGCACAATAAAGCAAATCATAACATCATTACAATGTTTTTATGAATCATTTCAGTATGAAAATCAGTCAAATAAAATATAAAAGTAAAGTTTGTAAGCAACCCTAATCTCTGCATTCCAAAAGTAAAAGAAAAGTCTCAGCTAATTTGCAGATAACCAGCATGTTTGGGCCAAATCTGGGCTGCTTTGACACAATGGCCCAGTTACAAAACTGGTAAGTCTCCTGTGGGCCACATGTGGTCCAGATGTCAGTTGATGGGCTTGATGTGAATTGCAGTGAGACCAGGTTGCAATATGTGAAGCTTTCCTGTCCTTCTGGACCACATGTGGTGGTCATGTGACTAAGATTGGCGTCTAGTCAAGGCCAAATTCGGGCCAAACATTTTTGATAATTTGGGTTGGATTCAGAAACAGCTGCAACAACACAGATACGACAAAATAAACATTTACACTACCTTAAAGACAAAAAGGAGACATTGGCTCGGGTGGTAGGATGGGTCTTTCAATAATCTGAACTGAAGGCTGGTGGTTTGAATCCCAATTTCACCTCCGTCATCTGTCATGTCGTTGGGCAAGACATAGCTCTACTGGTGGAAACTCAGTTGTAGTTCACTTTGGATAAAAGCATCAGCTACAAAATAAAAAACAATATAATGTAAAAACTGAGCCTCCTGTTTGTCTCCTTTATGTGCATTGTTTTGTTTCCATCTATTTCTTCCTCTGTCACCATGTTTGCTTCTGCCTGAAACTTGTATTGCAGGTGAACTCTGAACTCTAAACAACGTAAAAAGATGCAAGTAAGTCTGAAATATATTTAGCCTAAATGAAGAGAGCATAAATAAGCCTTCAGGCAGAGGATACACCTACATGTGTTTATGATGGCTGCTTCGTGGAATTTACATTTGTTTGAAACATTATTGGTGAACATCCTCAGAAATTAAAAGTCATAGCTACAATTTTTTCATGAAAACAATGACTTTTTCAAGAGTAAAACATTTACAGAGAGTCTGGAGGGGTGCAGAATAAAGTTATTCATGTTGCCGAAGTTTTTAAGAATAGTATATAAAAAGTTGTTTAATCAATTTTGAGTGGTCCAAAAAATAATATATATTTTTTTTACATCTAGTTACCATGGTAACATTCCCACTAAAGGATTCTATGCTATAGACCCCTTCGTGGCCTACGTCACTTGATCAACTGGAGGCAAAACAAAGTGAGGCTTGAAGCGACACCGTTGCCTTGGAAAATATCTTGTGTGATTTTGGGTGCCAAAACCGCAAAATAAAAATACAGACTTGAAGTTTTATCGCATACCAGCCACTACCAGACAGGAAAATTCGTTACTTATAGGAATCAACTTTGAAGGAGAATTTTGCCTTTTTTTGGTCTGTTATCATCTTTCTTTTCATACATGTGAGCTATGAGGAAAGGAATTTTAAAGATAGCTCAAGTATTTAGCCGGGCAAGCAACTAGCACCACAGCTAATGATAAGTATCGGGCAACTGCTCCGGCATCTAAATTCGCCCTAAAAACGTGCTTTTTTTTCACACTGAAGCGCTCTGATAGTCTCAACGAGTGTCCGACAACGTACGAAAGGGGAAAAATTAATGAAAGTATATAATCGCTGCCGATCACCTTGTTTTGGGTGTCTGTGTCCTGTTTTCTGTAACCAAAGCTTGCGGGATTATCCCGTAAACGCGCGATAGCTCACATCAAAACACCAGTGGGAGATTCAACTACCTGACACCAAAACATAGCGATCGCCAGATAATGCAGATACTTTGATTAATTTCTCCTCTCTAGTATGTTGTCGGACACTCGTCGAGACTATCAGCACTTCAGAGTGGGGAAAAAAAGCATGTTTTTAGGGCAAATTTAGACACGGGAGCAGTTGCCCGATACTTAACATTAGCTGTGCTGCTAGCTGCCTGCCCAGCTAAAAACTGGAGCTTGAAAATTCCTTTCCCCCTCACTCACATGTAAAAACGGAAAGATGAAAACAGACCCCAGGTTCAAAAAGAGCAAAATTCTCCTTTAATGTTGCACATTCACAAACTGCAAGATGTGAACAACCAGAAGAGACGGTGTAAGACCCATTTGACCAGTGTAAGCTCATGGGGTCGTCAGCAGTAAAAATCTGATGGAAAGTTTTGAAAACAAGATATTTCATGCCTGGTTTAGGAGCTTTAATGTACCACCTATAACTCCACTGCTGCTGTTTTTTCTGCCTCAGTCTCAAAATGAACCAAATTCTAACATCCTAAGCCTGTACATTGTCTGCGTGAGCAGAGCACGGGTCACCAGTTCAGGAGTTTTCGCAGCTTTTTGTCAACCACCTGGGAGATGGGCATTGTAAATGTGAAAAATGGAAAGTTTTTCATAAAAAGTTGAGAACATCATCTCCCACTGATGCCCCAAACGAGGCCAAAAAGAACTTTGTACTTGTTCTCAAAAAAAGAACACATTTCTCTATTCTTGAGATGAATCGTGCGTTCCAATCATCCTTGGAAGCCCTTTTCCAAAATGGATGGTTTTTTACTGTACAGAGAACTTGAGTTGCAGAAAACTCTGATATTCCAAATTTAAAGATGGCTGTACCCCGGACCACCTGTAGTCCTTTGTTGTCTTCAAGTTTCTTTATATCACATTTCATGTTTGTAGTCTAAACCACGATGGCCTGGAAGTGCGAAATAAATTTTACATCAACCAAAATACATTTTAAATGAAACACTTCAGAGCAGGTTGGTGATTCAATTCCTGCTTTTTAATAAATTTAGTTCCTAACATTGTAATTTATTTCCAAGTTTTGTCATGAGTTCTAGGACAAATTTTTGTTTTTCTAAAGTTTCCTAATTACAAATATATTTTTCTAAATGTAAATTTGTTCTGAATGTGTTAATGTTTCTTTTTTAAACATAAATGTGTTTTGAAAAGAAAACACATGCCTCATGGTTTATTATCACCCTCACTGGCTGCTGTCTTTATAATGCGGGATTTTCTTGTTTCATACAGTATTTGTAGATGATCACCAATTGGCTATTTTTTCCAAGCAGGTGCAACTGGAACAGCAGCTACCTGGCACTGACGTCTGCTACTCGGGATTACGAGACAGCTGGAAAGCACCGTAAGTACAGGCCCTGATATCTCTACCGCGCCCCCTAGTGGAATCCACTGGGAACACTCATGGTCCATGAGTAGATGAAGAATTACACAGACGAGAAAAACTGCTGGCTGCCCACGCAAACACGAGGTTCTATAGCAAGCATATTCTCATTTTAACCCAGATTAACCCGGCTCACATACTGTGATGGAAAAAAGAAATAAACTAAGCGTTTAAAAATTAGTTTAAGTCCCAGGAGCCCACTCACACATGCACAGTTAGCATGATATCTGCATTTATAAAAGAAATGTCAGCATGCGATTTCTACTGTCTGACTCACTCTATTTACTCACAAACGTGAGTATTTAATGTATGAAAACCATCTTTTTTTCCTCTAATAAACCAGACTGGATATACGCCAACTGTTTTATGTTGACACAACATATTTATTAGGGATTACTGCAGCCACTGTGGTGTGTTTTCCTCTGAATGGGTTGCATTAAGAAAGTATTTTCTTTTACAAGGCATTGTGAACCTCCATTCGATGGAAACTCGATAAATCTTTGCACTCAAATTAAACAAATTAAATCACACTGTGGCCACTGTTTTACATTATGTCACATTACCCATAAAAAAACATCTATTTAAGTTAAAATGGAGAGAATTTGGTGAAGATATATTTGGTGGACTTTTAAAAGTTAGACTCACTTTAAATTGGTCTATCAGCAGCTTTTACGGCACATTTAGCACCCACCCCTTTTACATATGAGTTATTTTAAAAAGTAGATGAGCACTTGTGCATATATTTTCACAGGACTGGGCCGAAGCGTGTTTGCTGATTGAAAATTAGCTTTCATTACATACAAATGATACGATAATGTCACATTTGTGCATGTCACAGTGGAACCCGGCATGATAACCGTACCGACACACAGTTATTTAATCAACATAGCTGACATGGACATCCAGTGAGCATCCGCTGTGGCTCTTTTGCAATCTATTTCCAAAAAAACCCCATGTATATTTTTTTTCATATATACTTCCAGGACATGGAACAGCATTAGCTTGTAGCTGTCACCCCTCCACCCACACACACCCACTCCAATTTAGACGGAGATAACTCATCATTGAAAGCATTTATTCATGCATCTACAGTACAGAAGCAAGTAAAAACACATTATGGTTTTCTTGTTCATTGCTTAACCTTTCATTTTTGAGCAACCACGCTACGATTCCTCAGTCGGCAGTGTGGCTGTGTGTTTTGCACTCGCTGTTCCAGCCTGCCTGCTAAAGAGCTGGTGACCAGCAGCGAGAGCTCCGGGCGTTCGGGCTGATGTGCATACTTGTAACCAATCACATCTGTCACAGTGGCAACATTCTCCGGGGTCAGATCAAGGCACATTGATATTCCATGTGGCCTATTTCTACTGAGCACGTCGCAAATTATACAAATTTCCACATCATAAAATGTGGTCTCTGGTAGAATTAGAGCGAGCGGTCATACTTCTTAGATTTTTCATCTGGAATATCAACGTAAAATGCACAGTGGTTGCAGGTTGCATTATCTGATGCAGCTCTGTGCAGAAAATGCTCCAGCAGGCGGGCGGCCAACTGTCCTGTTAACCGTCTGCACAATCACAGCTTTGCAAAGTAGCCCTTCCTGGGTCAATTCCCCAAATAACAAAAATATGGTAATACGTATATTGATATTGGACTAAAGACTTCCTAAACAGGCCCTGACAAAGATCTCACCATGACCCTAATATTTATTGACTCAATTATCCTTCTATCTCCACATTTTTGACCGTACACTTGGACTACTTATTTGTCCTGCGTAAAAGATGAAAGCAGGTGAAAAGTGTGGTGAGGAAAAAATGAGGGATTGGAGAGTGTCAAAGAGTTTCATTTATAAGAGGAGGGAGGTATTATGAACACATTTATCCAAAATTGGAAAATAATGAAGAAAGATTAAAGCCCTCCCAGTATTTTAGATGTTCCAAATGGACAACCAGTCCTGTACTTGACAATGGGCCACGGAGACTTCCAGACACTATTATGTGCCACAAATGAGAGAGTGACAATGTGAAAGCCTTTTTGCAAGATAGAGGGAAGGAAACTTGAATAAGGTCTACTTTTGCGCATCTCCTTTCATGCATTTTTGTGTTGTGGTGACAAGACAGCACATAAGTAGTCACTGTCTTAAATCAAGCAAAAGGTAAAGAGGTTTTTTCCTTCACACCATTATTCTGGCTCTTATTAAACTCAACATGTACAAGTGCAGCAGCTCCTGCTATAGGCTTGTCATGCTGACCCCTTATTCCTATTTTGCCTTGAAAATCACGCTACCAACACAAACAAACAAGCAGACTATTTTCAGCTGCTGCTGATTGGCTTATAAAAGCTGAAAAATAGGCTTTACCGACTGTTTTTCATTGAATGAATCGTCTCGTGGGAACTGCAGGTGCAGTTTTAGCTACACCTGACAGGTTGAGGATTTTGTTCAGGGGAGCCAGATGAGAACTACAGCCCCCCATCACCTTCATCTAAGCTGAGAAAATACAGACAACCAGGTCACGGAAATTCTGTCACAAGTTATTGGGCACCTAAGAGTGTGGGAAATCCTATGGTGCAATATTATTCTCTGTAAATCTCAAGCTGTGAATAACACAAGCCAAGCAATTTAAGCAGGAAGGTCATAGCAAAGTAAAGCAGGAAAATTGCCAGGGAAAAAAAACAGGCTTTCTGAGAGAGTGAAATATATGAGAGATGAAGGGAGATGAAAAGTTGACGGGCTACCCAGGCAGGTCTACAAAAAGTAATGAATATCCCTTGGTGTGGAGCGATTTTGAGGAACTGTCATTCTGAATGAAGTGAGATAAAAATTATATTTCACCCAGATAAAAAAAACTAACCATTACAAAAGTAGAAAGGACATATGTCTGCCTGATGCTGCCCTTAATCCAAGACAAGGCCTGACAGCCTGCACCATCAAATGTCAGAGCCGCCGAAGCATCAAAACACCGTGATTATACAACACATGTGGAAGAAATGAAAATAGAAAGACACTGACTTTATGGATATAATGTGAAAATCTGCAGGAATTGGACAATTCCAGCTTTTTCCTAAGAAAAAGTGAAAGAATAAATAAAAAAAAGTAATTATGCTCCATCAGCCCAGCATGCAATTTATTTTCATCCTGGTGAGAAACCAGTCGCTTGCATGAAATCTGAGGATGTAAGGAGAAAAAAGGGGGGAAATATGAATTAAAATCTACATCCAGGGTTGCATCCTTTCATCAAATAACCCCAAAATAAAATCAGCTTTTAAATCTGCGTTACAGCTGTAACTGGTCAAAAACTGGGGCCCGTGTTTGGATTCAAGCAAACTTTTTTCCCTCCTTTTGCCCCCCCTCCCTTCTCTCCTTTTTATCAATTCAGTTTCTTTTGTGCAGCACAGAATGAACTGAGCAGCCATAGATTTCTGCCTTGTGTTGTAGAAAATAACGTGTCCTTCGCAAAAGAATACGCTCATGCTTCTCATTCCAAAGTCTTAGTGCTTTTTCCTTGAATAAATCATCCACATCTATTGAATCCTTTTCATTTTGCTACACAAGCCCACCATTCAGAGTGAAAAGAAAAGAGTCTGAATTACTTCAAGCTGGAGAGTTACCTTGCATAGAGAGGAATTAAGGACCATTTGCCAATATTGTGGATCAACTATGTCGGGAATAAAAGCGGCATTCTTGTGTTACCTGGCTGGGGAATATAGCCACAAAGGACTTCACACAAGGACCAGCGCACAATCCGCGGACTGATTTTTACTTGAGGGACCTTGGACTTTTCACAACAAAGCATAAAGGGAAGCGTCTGAATAGTCGTTGTATTAGCCTCTTGCCCTTTGTCAGGAGGAATGTAGGCTGTTCATTGTACGTCAATGGATGACCTCAATCTTATAATTTATCACTGTGGTGCGGCAACGTAAATATCTGCCTTTAGAGACGGTTGTTTTGCATTGTTCATGAGCCGCTTCGTGCGGTTTATAATTCGGAAAGTTTTCCTGCATATTTGTGTACTGGGCACCTTCACTTGCCCTTGTCTGTTATACAATGTGCTACTAATACAGGATGACTTGTGTAACAGTGGAGGGATAAATAATACCAATGCATTCTGTAGGGATGGATAGGAGGGGGGGAGGTAAAAGAATTATCTTCTGATTTCAAATAAACCTTTAAAGAACGGTTCAAAGTGAATTTGCAGGTCTGATGTTTGCACATGAGTCGCCTGACTAACCCTTGCACTCTGAGAGGTGCCCACACTCCCACCTGAGTGACACTCACTTGAGCTCTGCTCCAGTTTCTAGGCCCTCTAACAGCAAGATAAGACTCTTATCGCCTCCAAGAGCCAAGATTTGGCCTCAATCCAAGAGAACCAACGGAGCAGGAAAACCACTGTCTAGACACTTATAGTGAAGTAAAGGCAACAATGCTCCGTTTGACAGGAAACACTAAAGGGCTGTCGCTGAGGCTCGGCAAGTTGTGGAGGCTGTCGTTCAGACAATGTCATTGTGCGAGAGCGCTTCACCAGATCCCCTTTGCTGCCGTCATTTTTCATCAGCAGCTAGCATGAAGACTTTTCTGGCTGGAGTGCAGGAGCTCTGACGCGGCGGTGGACTCAGTCTGCAAACTAACGCGAGTGGCTTCTGGTTCTGGCACCGCAGCACAATCACAGAACACAGAATCACTTTTCATGTTGTCTTCATTTTACACATACGGTGCTTTCATATGGTCTGAATGCTTTCTGTGTGGTGTTTTTTGTGTGGTATGGTGTAGTTTTTACTACGTGTCCAGTTCCACCAGTGTCTGAGCCGCTCTCAGGGAACAGAGATGATGGGAAACATTTGCTTATATCTTGTAAGTAGCGCGCTGTAGCTGCAGAGCAGCAGGCGGTCACATGACTCAGCATCTGACTTTATGCTGCGTTCCATTTGAACTCGGAACTCAGATTTTCCGACTTCCGAGTGCGAAGTTTCAACTTGGACAGCCTCCTGAACTCAGATTTCCGACTGGGAAGTCGGGCCAGCCTCACCAGCCCCGACTTTGCATTTAAAGATGGCTGCGCCCATTGTTAACATTGCAGAAGCCGCTATAATATCATGTTTATTTGCACTTCTGACCAGTTTTTGTTGCATTAAATCAGCTGTACACGTAGTGTTGTTGGAGATAACTGTAGGGAGAGGCTGCTGTAGTGTAATTCACTTTTTTCATGAACTATGCTTTCAGCTGTAACAAGAACCAAACCAGGCAAACAGCTGTGTGGCTCTTCTGAGCGGCACCTTATTGTTTAGAAACTGTTTCTTTTCGCGGATGTAGTAGCTAAAACAGCTGATGCTGCTTAGAAACAACGTTTACATGTCGCTTTTAGTCACTTTGCTGGTTTAAAACAACATTTGCCCCAAAGAAATTACTTTAAAGTGGAAGCTGCCTTACTATTTTTCCGAGTTGTGAACTGGAACGCTCTCACCTCGTGACGCCATTCCCCAGTTCCGAGGTAAATGGAACGCAGCATTATCTCCCTATGAGCTGCATTTTTGTTTTGGTTTTATTTATTTCGTGTTGTTTGTCCTCTTTAGCTGGTTTTGGCTCGCTAGTTTCCTCCACTTTCATGCACCCAAAACACCTGAATGAAGTTTCTCTTAAAGGAGCTACACCTGATGTTACGTCCGGCTATTTTAGTTAGCAATAGCTGCTAATGTTTAGCTTTGGCATGATGCTCTTCCTCTGCCAATGGGGTTAACTTTCGTAACTTTCGTAACTTTCGTAACTTCCGGATCCCTAGGGTAACGCTTGCTGGCTGATAGGAATCCAGATGTTCCTAAAGTTAACCCCATTGGCAGGAAAAAAACTTACGCCAAGCTAAAAACAAGCCGCTTTCTCTAAGTAAAATAGCCGGACGCAATATCAGGTATAGCTCCTTTAAGAATGATTAATTGCAGGAAATCCAGGACATCACTATAACAGACTGTTGTTGTAACTTATCACCGGGGAGGTTAATGTGCATGCTGTACTAAATCCTCAATGAAACTCGGTCACGGGATCAGGCCAAGTAAAAACTGGAAACACTATTATTCAGCTGAACACACACTAAAGGGCCGGTGGGTTTTGCATGCAGTCAATCAGTCCTGAGCTCCAATCACAGTTGCATAGAAATACACTGCAGCAACTGTCCTCTTTGATATTATGGGCCTTTAGAGTTGGACATATAACCACCCAGGGTTACCACTGAGTGTTCATTTTTGCAGGATTTTGAGTTTTTGGAGCCACTCCTGAGCTATATTTGTTACGGTTCAGTAAAGTGAATCCAGTAAACTCATTTACATCATTATCATTCAGCCTAAGATTAAAGAAATTGAATTAAATCTAAATTATTCATTTACGTGTATGTTATTGTCATAAACTCCCATGTATGACCAACACATAACAGATTGATATTTTTCTGTCAGTGTCACCAGACGGGCTCCACATGAAGCAGATTTTAAATGTTTATTTAAATTAATGTAAATTAAATACATTTATGTTCGAATCGGTCACTGATTTCTAAAGCTGGAACAGACTGAGAGGAAAAAGCAACAAACCACATGCATCTTCCTGAATATGTGTAAACAAAGCAGGAAACTATAGATTTTTTGTTCCAATGTTTCACAAAGCTCTTTTATTTTAGCTATTTCCTCTAACTGGAAATTTCTTCCTCAAACTTAAAACAAATCACATCTAAACTTCCTTTATTTTGTATTCCACCAACCCTGAAGCATCTGAAGCTTTCTACTGATTCCTGCAGCCTGTCCCATCATCACTGTTCTATAAAATAATTGCCATTAACTTTCTTTAACCTGAGCTGACCCGTACTGGGTGGATGTTCAGAACAGATGGGCGCAAAATGGCCGTTTGGGAAACCCCTCTTGATCTATGTGCAGTCAAACCTCTATTTTAGTTCTACTCAACGCTATCAGAGTTAACCTTTGCAGAGATGATGTTCACATATTGTTCTCTGATCAGATAAAGGTTTAGAGCATCATTCTAAAGACATATTCATCCAGAAAGGATTTGTTTCTTTTATACAGGCAAGCATGAAACTTCCTTTATTTGTGCTGTCTTCAGTTATTCCTCACCAGTAATGCATGATATGAACACATTTTTGTAAATCTCCTTTGCAGATATATTCATTATTGGTATGAAATTTAAGAGCATAGTATGTATTGAAGAAACTGCATTCAAGTCATTTTTTTAATGTGGATGACAAGACATTTATGTTATAAGCAAGAGATACAGCGAGCGATAATAATGTTGTGTTCAATCTCGTCTGCGCATCAGTTTGTTGTGGTAAGGTTTGTCTTAAAAACAAGGCTGAGCAATGAGAGATTGCAGCAGCAGGCTGAAGCATGCGGGAACACAAGGCTTTGCATATCTAACACCTCTCTATGTAAAAGTCTTTCTTTTTTCTTCTCTGTGTTTTGCTGAAGTGGGAAAGGCGGTTTAAAAACAAAAAGCCAGCTGGGTTTTGGAGATGACTGAAGAGACAGCAGCTGCGAGGCAGGCAGAGCCTTGAACCCGGAGAAGCAAACATCGACTGTGGTCTTGAAACTTTCACTCACAATTTCCACTTTGGTTTTTTTTTATCTCGACACATAGCACAGAAGTCCCATTTGGAAACGCAAACTGTGGATCTGAAATATAAGAGATTGTTGTCTGGTGTTGGTCTTCGTCGTAGAGTCCCAGCCACTGCAGGAAAACACAGCGATAGAGTCATCCAGATAAAATGCAAACATAAAGAGTGAGCGTGAGGAATTTAGATTGTGATGACAATCCGCCTTTTTGTTTACATTTTGATGGAATAAAATACTTTAAAATGACTGGAAGGCCACAGATGACCCCTGCTGGCCCATGTGTTCAGTTAACGCACCATTACAGCCAGATTTCACTCCTCATTTAACCATGGAAGTGCTGACACAGTCAAAGCAACATGGAACTCGCAGACAGACAATTTTCACTAGAAAATCTTAAGATATGTTACTGGAAGGGATTTCTGACTAGGCAAAACTATCCTTTTCTCCAAATTTAAGCAAAATATCTCGTAGCCAAGGCTTTTGTAGTTCTGTGTGTGCACATAGATTGTACTCACTGGCACATCGATGTGTTGCTTTCCATTATTTGATTGAGCCCTGCCAGTTTACACCAGGGCTTTCCGATCCAAATTGACCCACAGGCTGAAGACGGCTTCTTTTTATCCTTTTTTTGCTACTAAATTCTAAAAAATTAGAGTCAAGCTTGAAGAAACTATCGTCTTCTCTGTTTTTAATAAATACCCACATTTTTTAAATACAAGTCTACAAGTAAACTGTGTTGCTATTTGTTTCTAACATATGTTTGATAAATATCTTTTTTAAGTACTTTGATTTCACCAGGGTTTATTACTAAGAAGTTGATGAAAGCGTCACCTAAATATCTGAATATAAAAACGGAAATGTGAAATATTACAGGTTTCCCTTTATAATGAGCTACTACAGAGCCATTATTTATCTCAGCAGAATGATGGTCTTTGACAGCAATTGCACTTCGAAACATATATATATATTTTTTGTGTGTGTGCGGAAACGACCAGAAAACCAGTGATATGAAATGACCTAAATGAAAAAGACAAATACAAAAAAAGGATAAGAAAATTATAAATATTTGCACAAAATTATCACCATAATATTTGCTGCACTCGGAAATCTAAGTTATAAATAGAATTAATTAAAAACAGGCCGACTGTACGTTGGATTCCATGGGAAAAATAAAAATGATGGTTTATGTATTTAACGTGATGTTTTGGAAAAGCTGGACTTACCCAACATCTATTTCAAGTCTATCACTGCCATCTAGTGGATAAAAATGTTTACTCACTCCTCATTTCACCTTTTCCTCAATTATACAGCCTGCATACATTTAACT
>JAVQJG010121330.1:0-26233 GCA_036024015.1 Craterocephalus amniculus
TGATCCCACTATCTCGTGATACAAAATCAAATGCGGTGACCACTCAGCCAAACATCAAACTAAAGAAACCTGAAACAATTAGCAATTGATAGTCGACCTGACGCTTAAACAAACACGAGTAGCTCGCTATATTAGATTGTTCAAGTGGATTTAAATAGTTTCAGATTACAAAGTGAAATAAAACCAGGTGGTTTCTGTCTCACCTGACTGGATTACATATTAATATTTTATTTTCAACTGCTTCCAATCCATATGTCATCTAACACAAAACCCGCGCATCACTGAAGAAGTGATTTTATTCCCTCATGCTGCTTCATTTTCATTTGTCGCAGAAGTTTTTTTGGGGGGGTTGCAGAAAATGTGTTCATTGTCACTCTGCCTCCACCAAAATTTCCTCCACCTGCAGTGAAATATATGTTGAGCGCTTTCTTCCGCTCCGGTAACCATGGTGAATCAGGGAATCGGGGCTTTATTGATGAGGGCTTGGTTCAGACCGCTTGAAGATACTCTGAGTTAACATACTCTGAGTTGACAAAACCAACGCTTATCACCTTTCTTGAAACCGGAAACTCTCTGGCTGTTTATGGCAGCCAACCACCAAACAGCTTTTCACCATTTTTAAAAGGAAACTATTTTTAAAAAAATCGACCAGTATTACACTTTAACAACCTTTTTATCGGAAAAAAAACCCCGGATGTGAAATATCCTTTAAAAAGTTCTGGATCCAGGTGGTGATCCAGATCTTCTCCAAATGCTGAATAATCACTTCCTTTTTCTATTTGAAAAATAGAAAATTTAATCATTATCGGTCTGTTACATTTGGAGTTATGTTGTTGAAAGACAGAAAGAAAAACCAACAACCCCAAAAATAAATGATGATAAACAAAAACACATAAAACAAGACGCAGCATTAGATGCAGCTGGTTCAGAGTAACTTACAGCAAGAGATACACCGCGCCACATAAAAGGCATCTCTGTCTGATCTAAGCCACTAACTGGGTCACATGTGCCACTTACTCCATCTTTTAAAAAAAATTCTATGTTTTCTGTTTTTCTCTGAGTTAGTATCTCTCCTTTCATCCTAGCTGTAATGTGCAGTGGGAAATAAACTTTTTGTTGTTATATTTCTCAGTTTGTGAAGCCGTTTCCTCTTTCATCCTCAGTTCTAACTAGCTGAGCTCATAAAGGAGCGTCTGCACATGAAGAGTCTTTACTGTCAAATGCTTTTCCTGATGATTCGGTGACCTAAACAACCCTTCATGTCTGGATTTTCCTCTCAGACTAAAACTGAACTTGAATTATCCTGTACATGAAATGTGCTATTAAAACAAACTTGCCTTGCTTTTTGAAAGAGAGGGGAAATGTCTTCAAGAAATAAAAGGTCCAGTTGCCTTTATTTACGCTTTTAGGATGACCAGAACCTGGACGATTGAGAATTTACACACAGATGTCTTGTAATGAAACAAATAAAGATGCCGTCTTTATAAAAAGCAACAATGCAGACAAGTTGAATTAAAAATTCCAGACTATTTTAAAATGAATCATCATGACAAGTTTGTTTGAATGTTTGCTGTGAGGTTGTAGAAGAGTGAAAAAGATAAAGCACCTCTAACCTCAAAAGAGGAAGTCGGCTCAATAAAGCAACGATGCTCAGAGTGATTCTCAGTCTACGTTTGCTCAAGAAACGAGACGGACCACTGCAAAGCCACACTTCAACAATCTAAACAGCATTTATCTGGATTTGGCAGCTTCCATCTGAACATGGGTGACTTTAATCTGGCTGATGCTCTGGACAGGTGAGTAACACGTCTGACATACAGACTTTTATTTATTATAAGACTGATTAATGCTTTTAGATCCTCCTTTACCATTTATAGAGCAAATCTTTCAGTGATTAACATACATTTTAATAAAGAATTGATTAAATAAACCTGGCTGTACTGTCCCTACCAGTTGGTTTGGGTGTGTTATAAGGAAAAAAGGAAAGTATTTGTTATCCCGTTGCCATTTCAGATTTTGATAATTTCCGTTATCCCTTTATAATTGACCTTTATCTCAACTATTTGCTAAAAAAACATTTCTTTGTAATTTTCTTGATTAAAAAAGAGAAAATGCAAAAAAAAACAAAAAACACTCTCTCTTGCGTTTTTCTAGGTGTGAAGGTTAAAGGGTTAAACACTTAACTAAGACTGAACTAAACTTAGCATGAAGTCTTAATGTGAAGCTAAGGGATGAGATTTGTTCAAATATAGACATGCACTGATATGCATTTCAGTGTAATTATATCACTTTACAAGTTTTCTCTGTTTATGTTTAAATTAAATTATTTTATTCAGCTTAAAAAGTTAACCGTGCTCTAAATTTTGATGCTAAAATATGTGTGACATTTTCATTTTGGAAGCATTTGCAATGACATTTCAGTCTTTCCTTTCATGGAAATTCTAAGAAAAAAAACAAAAAACACTAGCACATTCCACACTCTGAGAGGGAACTAAATGTGTCAGTTTCAACAACCATCCATCTCTTCAAAGAAATATTTAAGTGGGTTAAAAGAGGGGACTTTCCCTTAAATGTAAAGCACTTTGAATGGTCTTGAACCTGAAAAGTGCTCTATAAATAAACTTGCCTTGCCTTAAACACTGTCTGGAACAGACAGCAGGTCTCGCCCTCTAGTGGTCATTAAACATAATGCAGTATAAGTATTTGCTTCTTTTTTTCCATTTATATAAAATGGTTCGTTTTTTTCCTTTCTAAAAAAAGATAAAACTTGGTTGTTTCATAGTGATTTCCATGCAAAAAAGCTTCAAATAGTAAACTAAATATCTAAAAATACCAACATCATACGTCATTTATTGGGTCAGATATTGATGTATCGGTATAAGACAAGATACAAGAGTGATATAAACTTACTCTTTTGCTTTATTTATTTCAGTGGCTCCAACATGGAATTTCCCCGCGCTGACATGATGGTAAGATGGCCATTTACGACTTTTACTGTAAAGATATTATAACATGTGTTGGCTACCCAGATTATATAATTGTCACTATGAAAACAAGATTCAATAGTATTCAAAACAATAAAAGAATATATTGCACTTCAACTATGTTATTTGTTAGATGATATGGCATGTAAGGCCCCTAAGAAACCTCCTAGTGTGTGGATTTAAATAAACAGATAAAAGCTTTCAATTAGAAGCAACTGGTTATTTCATCCAAACCGATGCAGCGCAGCTTCTCATTTCCATAGAAACCATGCTGGGGACATCCTCTGGTTGAAAAATGTTATTTTTTTAAGTCAGATTATTGGTTAGCATCATGAAGAGACTGTGTTTGCTCTGATGTGTAGGAGGGGCAGAGTGAAGAATCCAGACTGGACCTGAAGGTTTCCCAAGATAGGAGGACCATGAGGAGAGTGGCCAACCTGATCCTGGTGGTGAACAAGATGAGCAGGCTTAGCGATGACGAGCTCTGCAGCTTCATCATGGAACAAATGACGGACGGTGGGTAATGAGACAAAGTTACAGCTCATCGGGTACTTTTGATTAAAAATGTGGCTTTGGATGCTATTTCTTGGGAAATTAAAGTTTTGGAAATGTTCTTCCATTTACTTTTAGCCATCAGATATTCTTGCTAACCTCTCCTCCTCTTTACAGAAAAGGTGAATGAGAGTAACTGGAGCACCACCATGGAAGACAGAAAAGTCATCTATGAGCGTGCCAACAGCACAAACGAGTACGAGGTGACTGATATGTCCCAGAAGAATCTAATCATTCAGCAGGGCATGAAGTGCAACCTGCAAGCCATCACTCTGAAAGCAGGATACAACCATCTAAAAGGTAAAAGGACTACAAGATCAGTACCTACAATTCTACTGCTGTCATCTAAAAGATCACCTTTTATATTTGTTTTTCTCCCCTCAGTGAATTTTAACATGACAAGATACACTCCTTCTTCTGAAGCCTCAGCTGTGGACGGTATCTGCGTCCTCTTGTCAGTCAAGAATAAAAACATGCATCTGTCCTGCTCCTGGGAAGACGACAAAGCTGTGCTGAATCTGGAGGTAAATACACACCAAAAAAAATCCTTAAAATGTGGAAGCTTGAAATCAGAAAGCTGTTACATAACAGTCATTTAAAAAAAAAATCATTTTAAATTTTTTAATGTAGCATTGTTAATAAATTAATGTTTAAGTTTGTTTTAAGTACAATGTTTGTTTACTGAGATTAAACATCAGTTAATTAAATTTGCTCTTTGCAGACTGACAAACTTTTCTGTTTAAATTTCAGTAAAAATGTAAAAAACTGTTGGATTTTTATGGAGAAAATTCAAAAATTAATAACACACAAACCTTAAAAGTCTGCACACAAATCTTTTACCCTCAGCTTCTTAGATCTAATATGTTCATGTTCATAAAAGCTCCTACTTGGTGCATGTTTGTTTTATTTTGTGTGTATTTATAAGAATATTCACATTTGCATTTGAAAATATAAAAGTACACAAAGTCACCCACAAATTAGTTTACAGTTTACCAACACACATTCAATGATGCTGAGTCAATTTTTCTCCCATTAAAAGATGCTTCATTTAAGTTTTATTGGACAGTTTAAATCTAAACCTTTATTTTCTTACTCAGCAATTCACCTGCAGACAAAATTGTTCCAAATATGAATCTTCACCATATATGCAAACATTTCTACTTCTATCTACGTATATCTCTATATATCTTTGATAAGAAAAGATAAGAAAATAAAAGAATAAAAAAATTATACATTTTGAAATTAAAAAAAAGATTTTTTATCTTCATAGTGAAGACATAATTTAAGATCTATATTTTGCATCCAACAGATTTGTCAATAAGTAGTTTTTTTTTCACCCTCATGCAATATTTTTCTTTTCATGTTGGGGAAGATGGATTTTGGCCCTCGAAAATTTAAAAACTTCTTCTTCTTTTTTCTTTTTCAACCAGGTTCAACTGAACAATTACTTATTTGGATATTTTGCATCATAGTTTCACAAATATACCAAAGATTTATTCTAAATTCAGTATTTGCCTTTTCTTTATAATAATATTATTTAAAACAATGATAATTTCCTTTCCCCGTGTGTCTGTCAGGACTGCAGTGATAAGGATTTAAAGTGTATCTGTCAGGGCACAGACCTGGATCGCTTCCTTTTCATCAAGAAAACCACCGGAGTTTCTCAGACCAGCTTCGAGTCGGTGAGGTACCGCAACTGGTTCATCAGCACTTCCTCTGATGATAGTAACCGCTCGGTGGAGATGTGCAAGGAGCGTACCGCACAGCGCAACTGCAACTTCAAAGTCAACAATCAGAAGCGCATCTGAGCCGACACAGCAGCTTCAACACAAAAATATACAAAAATGCACTCACCTGATCATCGCTAAAAGATGGAACCATTATATGCTCATTTTTTAAGCCTGCAGTTATAATAATATAATGTTAGAGAAGCTATTTGTCCAGTGTAAGCTACTAAAGTTTAACTTATTTTCCTGACAACATACTTTACTATGTTTAATATATTTTTTCTATTATGGAGAAGTATGTAAGATGATATTCTCTGAAAATGACTAATACTTGTTTTATCATTAAGGTCAAGGTTTGAGTGTCTCGTCTACACAGTGTGTAAGATTGAACATCTCTGGCATGCCACTGCATAGTAACACCCTAAGTGGAGTGTGATCTGTGAGAATTTAATTTATCATGTAATAAACTACAGATCAAAAAGTGTAATGAGTAGAAAAAACTTTTCTAAAAAGGTATTATTTTCAGTTTGTTTCTATGTAATCTAAATCTTTTAAATAAGTTGTCTGCTTTGTAAATAAACAAGTGAGAAGAAGCATTATGCCTAGTTTTTGTGGTATTATAATAAAGTTATGCTTTACAACAATGTCATTTTACAATTTATGCTTCTTTTACTGAGGTTACCTGGTCTTTATTGGGTCAAGCAGCTACTACAGCACCCTCTGGTGGCGCACAAGGCAAACTACTTTTACCTGCTCAATAAATTATGCTTTCTATTTATGTTTCTTGTTGTTAGTCAGGGACTTTGAGGATTAGGACAAAAAGTCAGCCAGGGAGTCAAACTCAACCTGGCCACCCAAATTAATTGATTTTTTACACACACATTCTCACATGCAAGTCCACAAACGCATGCATGCACACGCAACCCACGTAATTTTCAAAGCTCAATACAAACCTACATTCACACAGCACTGCAAACCACCAGTCCCGTTCTTCTCTCTCTCTTCCATCCAACAGTCACAACAGGACTTTTGTTATATTCCGCATCAGTAAAGAGAACAGCATTAAACCTGCATCAAACAATAGTTGGGAAATGTTTCATTTTCAGAAATACAGGCGGTGATCTTCTCAGTTCACAGAATGCAACAGACATGTGAAAGTAATCGCCATCACTATGTTTCTAAAGATTACATTTTATTCTGCAACAAACGAGAGAAGAAAAATCTTTTAACTTCATGTTTTTATGACCTTTTTCCCTAATTTTGAAAGAGATGCACATCAGGGGTTATTAAGACATTTTCTCTGATTTTGAAAGAGTTGTTTCAGTAAAATGACATGGTATGAAATTCCAACCTACATGGCTGCTTAGAGAGGAGAAGTTGTGTTTGCTGCACATTTTTATTCATAAAGGAGATCTCTTCTTCCCATTTCACCAAACACCAAAGTGCAGCAAAAGCAACTGCTATTGGTCCTGGATGGTCAATTTTCCAGCCTATTTTCCGACAGAAAGAAGTGAAAACAGCTCATTTTTACATCATGAAGCTCTCTGTGCAGCGTGGTTTGGGTCGAGATATTCCACCGGTTTGCAACCTATAAACAGGAGTAACTGTCTGACAAACACCTCTGTGTGTGACGTGAGAATCCTCTGAGCTTTAAAACTGCAGCATCAGCTTTGTTTGACAGGCGCTGGAGCACCACTTGGAAGAAGTAACACCTTTAAAAAGCACCGTGGAGAAAGAAAGTACCCAGAGTTAAAGTAGTTCAGTGCAGCGCAGTCGTTGCTGAACCGAAGATCACTGGATCTACTCATACACTATACGTTTATTTTATAAAATATCTAAAGTAAAGTTTGTTATTACTCTATGATAGGAATAAACCCCATATGGCTCATGCAGTGATATCATCTGTTGTCTGTCGGAACGTTCAATTTCTCTGATCGTCAATGTCCGTAAACTTCATATATTATAAAAGTAGACGTGTACAACTATCCAAGAACTTAGACAAACATTATAGGTTTCACTCGTATTATATAGATAATGGGTTTTGGGTGGAATAACTTGCACCCTAATAACTGATCACTGAGTAGGATTTAATATGTATTTATGTAGTCAGCATGTGGACCCCCATTCATAAGCTGTATAGCTTCAAATAGCTCCTCTCATACATAACCAGTCATCCCTTTTCTGATTGGTGATCAGTGGCCTTCTGTTAACAATCCCATTTACCTCAGCATTACAACACACACATTATTCACAGTGAACGATTCAGTTTTAAATACTTTAACAGCAAATATTGACTTATGCAATTATTTCATCACAAAGCAAGTAATTAGATTTATTTTCTAAATCTCCCGAGAAGCTTAATTTCTATCCAGTTTCTACATTGTGTGTGTGGCGTTGTGAAAAGACCAGAAACCAAGCTCTTGGATGTATTTTAAGCTTTTAATCTGTACTGTAAATTAATTGAACAATATTTTACAATGCATCATGAGGTTGTTTTTTGTTTAACCCTTTCATGCATAGTCTCCACCTATTTGACAGCTTTTTTCCAGTATATTCATGGGTGGGGATAGAAAATTTGCCATTTTATCACCACAGGGGACATCAGTAAGTCATGCAGCTCACTGTAATTTACTGTAGAATAAATATGTACATAGTACATACATGCACTGTAATAACCAAACTTTCTTTTGTGATAAACAGGAATAGAACACGATACAGCCAAACTCTTAATACAACATTTATATTATACAAATATTTTAAAAAAACATATTTAAGTAATGGTTTTGGATAAGATGTAAAAAAATTAAATACAAAAAATGTAAAATATGATTAAGATATAAAATCACTGTACATGTCAATGGAAGTAAATTACTGTATGCAAATAACGTGGCACGGTTTCTTAATAATTCATGCATGAAAGAGTTCATATGACTTTTTCATTACATTTTTGTACCTATGTTGGATATTACTAATTTAAAAAGGTTAAAAATAAAGCTCGTTTCTTCACATGAACCTGCTCACCCCTCACAGATTCACGCTATAATATGATTAACTGAACTTGAAGCTTTGCTGTATTTATACTTCTATATACACACATTTACACACAGAAACATGACAGCCTGCTATCAGAGTTCCAGCACTCTGTAAATGAAATGTCATTCTGTCCTCACGCATTACAATGGCAGACTTAAAAGAGCCTCAGCCAATCAGGGATGGTATGGGGGACGCTGACTTCCCCTTATTGGTACATTCTTCGTGGGTTTGCATGGCGACACTTGAGGCGGTTTCTCGGCCGACTACATGCCAATGAGCGATGCTCACGCTGCTCTGCATCTATGTGGCTGTGTAAAGCAGATTATATACTGATGTGCATTTCATTTTAAAAAGGCAAAACAGTGAGGGGGAAGAGAAAATCTGTCAAAGCCTGCACATGCAGCCACGTTTCATCTTAAGCTCACAGATTTCTGTACGACTGCATAATCAAATTAAACTGAGCACATTTCCAACATTTTAGCTTCTTTTAATGTCTTTTGTGAAGATTTTCCAACATTATCAAAAGATGCTCTACAAATGTAACACACACTGCATAAACAGCTTAACCAAATTCACTCAGTGCATTTTCTCTCTATAATTTCACAAACAAGTGTGGAGCAGAAGCTTCCTCTTGGCTAAATCGGGTAAGTTCAGCATCACGTGCACATGAGGTAAATAAATATCAGATCGAATGAGGGCAAAAGGAAAGTGGAAATGAGATGAAATTGCTGAAACTGGCTCATTGATCTGCACACACGCTGGCATGTGCAGGAGTGCAGGACCAGCGGCGGACCTATTGGGCAGGGCTATGGCTGAGCGTGTGTGTGCACGCGTGTGCGCCTCTGCCGTGCACATTCCCGGCACATGGCAACAGAAGCTAAATTTAGCCCCAGCAGCCTGGCTTCACAGCAGGATCATGCTTCCTCTCGCTAATGGAGGATTGCTCCATGCTGCTGTCGCTCCTCCTCTGCTACCTACAGACACGGGCTCCTCTGATGCACCTCCCTCCTGCTCCTTCGTGCTCTCTGCTCCCCCCACTTTTACTCCTCCTTTTGTAGCTACTCTCGTTCTGTAGCCGTGCATCTTTCCCCCCTGGATTTCAACTGCAGCTGCTCCGATACGAAGCATTTTAGATGAAAGACTAGATTTTACCGTAAGTCAGTTCTGACTCAGAGGGAGATGTGAAACTAAAAATTATAATTATCAGCTTTTTATTCTAAAAATGAGTCCATTTGATATGAAATGTCGTCAGTGGTAATGATGAACCCACAGAGAATTATAAGCTGCACCTCCAGCTCTTATTGGCTCTGCAGAACTTTAATGCTTCTATTTGTTGCACAACAGCAACATTCAAACACCAAGGAAGCAAAAAGTTACAGCAATAATAGTTTTTAATGTGTGTTTTGGCTTCTACTCATGATGAAATACCCCAGAGTGCAAAACCAGTGGAAATATAAACAGTAGATCTGTCATGTTGGACACATAGATCCTCTTTCTTTAAATGAGTTCATGAAAATACAAATTCCCATTTTAATCTCGACTTTCCGAGCTTTGCATGGTCAGGCACCCCAGTATATTACAGATTTATTGCGTCCCTATTCCTCAGGGCGCACCCTCTGAAGGTCACAAAGCCATGTTTAAAATCCCGAGCAGATCGGGGATTCCAAAAATTCTGAATTAATTACCCCGTCCCTTCGTCTGGTTCACTCTGTGGATTCATTTCAGAAGGTAGCTGAAGACTTTCTTATTTACGGTAGTAAAGCTTTTAGTTGATATGATCTGTTCCTGGTTTTATATTTATTTTATGCTAACGCTATGTTGTTCTATTTCTTACACTTTATGTACAGCACTTTGTGATCTTTATCTGTGAAAGTGCTCTATAAATAAATTTTTACTTAATTACGTATTAAATTGTAGCTAAACTCTGAATAATGGCACAGCGACTCTGTTGTTGCCACACAACCTTCGTAACAGCAAGTTGCTGCGAGTCGTGGGAAGTCTGAAAAACATAAGGAACAATCTGAGCTTTGGCCAGGTCTTCCATGTTTTAGTTTCCCTGCTGTGGAAGCTTGGCCCTCTTCCTGCAAGTTTTCCATTCATCACTGCTCCACTACGTTTGTTTGTGAAAATTATGCATGAGTATTCAGCGTCTTACCTGGAGGAGGCAGCAGTTGGAACGTTCGGAGCAATATAGATGGTTTGGGATGGGCAGGCCAAGCTACATGCTGGAAAGCTGGAAAGCAAATAAAGACCATTTCAGAGTTTAAAATTTTCAATGAAAACTACTGACTTTGTCCTCACGTTTACCAGTATTTAATATGTGTGTAATGAAAGTGCTGAAGCAGCACACACACACAAACACACAGAAACAAAGCAAATGATGAGACAAGAGTCAAAATAAGACCATCCGGAGAGAGCTCAAAGTACAGCTAGGATGCAGGATGGATGACAAATTAGCCTCCAATAGGGGGCGCAGCACTGAGAAAATTCAGAAACGTTAAGTAGTGAGCCTTTAATGATCAGTTTGTGCGGGTTTGTGGAGATCGTGAACGTGTTTGTCTCTCAGGTCAGAGAGGAGAAAGTTGAAGGACAACTTCCTTTTTCCTTTTATCAGGTTTCCTGCTACTCTTCATCCACCACCGCAGTACAGCAGGAGACACACTGAACCCCAGAAATCCAGAAGTCCGGGTCAGCGTGGCTGGAGAAGTCCGGGTCCTGCGTGATAGTAATGGACTGCTGGGAGCATGCGGCATAATCCCGGCTTCGTTTGGCACGCTGCCTGGTGAGGTATTACATTGCTTATAGGCTGCATTAGTCTCACTGTTGACATGCGCATGCATGCACACATTACTGCGCCGCTGCCGGGGAGAGAGGGAGGGATGAACGGGATGATGGGAGGTCATCGGGGACACAGTTTTTATAGTTGGGAAATCTGCTAATATGGGACGACTCAGTCAGGAGTACAGATGGCCAGCAGCAGGATGTACTGATACTGATCACCAATCGCATGGTGTATCATTAATAGGGATGGGCATAATTTATCGACGATCAATTAATCGATTGTTCAGACTTGAATCGATTACATTATTTTCCAATCAATTAATTGAATGCATCTTTAGACTGGTGCTGAAGTTGTATGTAAACACATATTTTCCAGTGTGAATGACTGAATGACTACCATTTAACTGCCTTAAGAGTCGTTCATCTTGTAATAAAAATGTAAATAAGGAAACACACAAGGTTTTCTTATACTTTCACTTTATCTAAATATAGGCTATAAATGTTTAATTTTAATATAGAAATATTACTAATTAATTGATTATCGATTGTTAATTCTCCTGATAACCGGTTAAGACAATTTAATCGAATGCCTATACCTAATCGTTAATATTTGATTTATCAAGAAATATTATTTACCATCACATTTCTAACAGCATTCTGTGTAAAGAAGTATTAAATTCAGGGATGAGAAAGTAGAAATCAGAGGTGGGGGGTATAAACAGCCTACGGCAGGAACTGTAAAGATTTGGCCAGCGATAGAGATCTTGGCTCTACCGGCCTACCATCATAGCTGCGCCTACTTTAATCAAAAGAACAACTATCTTTTGAAATATCTTATCTTTTCAAAACACTCTGTTGTAGTCATCAGTATTTGTGGATCTGATTTCACCCATCAGCTGATCCTACCCCAGAGCGGAGGGAAAAAAGTGAGAAGGCTTTATGTGCCCAGTTCTGCAGCAGCAGTGTGTCTGACGTACTTTGTCTGGAACATAAACATTTTCGTTTCAACCTCATAATAAACTGTAGATTGTTGTGACAGTATTCAGTCTTTCCTTCATAAACTCTGCAACTTCCTCTAAACCTGTTTGATCTAATCTGGCAATCTAAAAATTTAAATGCACAAAATCCCCTGTTTAGAAAGACCTGACTCAGTAATATGAGGAATTTCTCTTCTTGCATAAACCTGTTAAAAGAACATTGGTGTATTCTTAGGAGACGTCTGGGACCAGAAAGGTTTCACGGTTTGACTTTTAAAATAACAACTCAAATACAGTCAAATAATAATAATGCTAATTTAGAGACTGCCAAAACCGCCTTGGCCGAGCATTTAATGTTTGCTAAATACCACAAAAATATGAATTACTCCAGATTTTAACTGAACCTAAAACAACCAAACAAAAAGCTCCATGTGCAAGATCCATTAAATGACTTGAAAGGCTACGAATTTTTATATAAGGTTTAATATTCTGAAAATGCCATTTTACTATTTTTAAATTGTTTATTCTGTTGTGATGTGTATGTTCAGAAACAGTAATTATAAAATTTACATGCAAAAGAAATAATACATCACAGTATCATTACGACAAAAGCCCCAAAGTTATACTCCAATATAGATGATCTGCTTTCCTCTCAATTCAATTCCTTTATGATTTTTTAGATGCCCACGGGTTTCTGTGGGGAAAATACCTGTACAGGCATGAAAACCATGACAATTTAAAACAAAAACAAAAAACAAATGCCTCCACATGGCGCACGTTTCACTGCAGACTCACAGAAATTCCATCCTTGATGTTGTGCTGCAGTATCTTTATGCGATGTCCTTACATGTAATTTAGGTCAGAACAGCGGAGAGTGAAGGATGCGCTCTTTGCAGCTGCAGCTCTGTGTTGTCTGCTCTCGTTAAGACATGGCCTCTCACCTCAGTGCTGCTAAATAAAGCGGTTTTGTAAAATCCAACATTACATGGAGAGGATCTGCAAAGATATGCACAGCCTCATTAATTACAGTCGTGATTAGAGCTGCAATATTTCTGAAAACATGAACTGTAATTTCCTCCTCACAAGCACAATGATCTCAACTTAAAATAATTATCATCCTGTCCTCCCCCAAAAAAGAAAGACATTTTCCTGTTTCCAGCATCTTTTGAGGGTCAGTATGTATGACAGAGAGGATGAATTAATACACTGATACACAAGGCAGTACAGAAATTAATTGTAACTAAAAGAATTGAATACTCTCTAAACCCTATAAATGCATGTGTATCAATCCATCTGTAGTCACATTAAAAAGGAAGTATACCCTCTTTCAGTCCTACGACTTCACATATCAGGATCATCTGGCATAAACATGTCATAAATTGTGTAAATACAAGCTCAGATTAAGCGCATTTGGTATATTATACTACAATATTGTTTATTTAACAGATGTGCCAAAACATAGAATATGTGAGTGAAAAACGAAGTCCAACCATTCCACAAGAAATAAGACAGAAAGTAGAAGTCAGGTGCTGCAGATCAAATGATTAATGATCATCATAAGGGTGAGTGCCTCTATAAAAGCAGTTTTAACAGTTTTCTGCTCTGCAGCTGTCTGGTATGTCCCACAATGCCATCATGCAATGCCAAAGAGGAAAAACATCAGAAAAAGATCTTAGAGAAGCAGCTGTTGCTGCTCATCAATCTGTGAAAGGTTATAAGGTCACTTCCGAACTAGCTGGAGTCCATCATTCAGCAGAGAAAGATTATTTATAAGTGGAAAAGAATAAAGACAGCTGACAATCTGCCCGGAGTGAACGCCTCTGCAGGTCCAGCCCAAGATCAGGCTACACGTCTGAAATTATTCATACCCCTCCATTACAGAAAAGGTGCTTAATAGTAATTCAAATAATAGAGGTATCTTTTTACAATTATTATTCAGTGAAATTCAACATTGTTTTTTTTATTTGAGTTGAAAAAATAATAAAAAAACAAGGAAAACAGTCCAAGAAAGCATGTTGCTGATGAGCAGGGGGTCAGAATATCTGCAGACAGTTGTACAGGTCTGATGGAGGGTTCCAGAAAACATTTCCAGTTTGGAAGCGTTTTTAGCACAACTTAGGTTTGCAAAGCTGCATATAAGCAAACCGAAAGACTTCTAGCACCTGGTCATTTGGACAAACCAGACCGAAGTAGAAGTGTATTATCAGAATACACAAAAAATTAACGCTGCATATTTGTACAAACACCTCACACCAGCAGTCAACCATGATGGAGGACTTGGAAACCTTGCCATCACTGAATAGACCACAAACATTGCTGGTTACTGAGGTAGTCTAGAATCACATGTTGTAGACCATCATGCCACAGGCCCATGATGCCAAACACAGCAGCACATCTACAACCAAATAACTGTAAGAGAAAACGATCAAAGATCCAGACAAAGCCCACTCCTCCACCATACGGAAATGCGGCGTGACCTTCAGAGAACAGTGCAGACCCTAAATGCTGCAAACCTCTATGAACTGAATAAAAGAGTGAACTAAAAATTCTTGGGAAACCATGTGAGACTGATAACGTCATCCATCACAAACAACACTGTTTGTTTGTTTGTTTGACTAATTTACCAGTTTTTAAAGTTCCATCTAATTTTATTACTCCAATTAAATTCTCCACTTCTAGCATTCAGTTTAGTTATTTCTGTCTCAGAAAGCCTCATCACCCCATCTACATAACATGGAAGAAGCAAAGACATGTTTATGTATTCAGATTGAGGTTCCAGTAGGTTATGTAATGTTAAATTAGGTCAATCATCTCTGGCAGTAGCCTTAAAATCATGATCACCCTCAGGCACATTTAACCGGACACAAGAAAAATGTAGGGCGTTTTTTATTTCCTGTTGATAGAAAGACAATTGCGTCTTCTAGAAGCTTTAATTCAATTAAATATGTGTATATCGTGTCTGTGTGTTATGATCTGGTCACATTATGATGACTTCAGTTTTTGGTGTAACTGCTTGCTGTCTGATCAAGGGGGCGTTGAAGGGGTAAAAAAAAGTAGTCAATTTCCCGTTTAGCATATTTTTAGAAACGCATAACTATGACGAATCTGCGATTTAAAATTCCTGTTTGTTGCGCATGCATTCACCCAGTTATTATTCACTTTTAATTACTTCGATAAGATGGAAACATAAAAATGCTACAATTCTCCAGAAAATATGTTTACGGACTGTGTGACCCCGTTTCAGGCCATTTATTTATTAATTACAAGTGTTTTTCATGTCACCGTTAAGATTTTACTGAACCCAGTCACGTCAAGAAGTTTACCTTCATTCGCCATGGTGTGCGCGCGCCGCGGCTGTCGCCATCTTCCAGACAGGTGCAGCTTTAACACACCTGTACCTTCATGTCAGCTGTCTGTAGGCTACTCTTCTCCTCTGGAAAACTAAGAAAGTTTACTGTCAAACATCTGTTCACGTTACAAGTTGGTTTAATGCAAGTGATAACAGCGGTACCTGTATCACGTGACTACAGCTACGCCGTCGCGTGAAATTTCAGGTATCCTGTGAAACGGATAAAAACGGACATGCGCAGTGAGTAAACGTGAAGAATAGGTTTTTATTGTACGTGAAAGCTCTGTTCCAAACCACATTGTGGTTTTAATTGAAGTTATTTAGGCTTCACAATGTGATTCAAGGTCATATATTTATCATAAAACAACATTGGGCTGTGTCATGATAAGGAGGTGTAGCCTATGTTTTAAATCTTATCGGTTAAAAAAATTGTTTTTACTATGTAAAGCACTTTGTGTTGCTTCTGCATGAAAAGTGCTTTATAAATAAGATTGAATCGAATTATTTTAGCTGTACACCTGTGGTGCAGTTTTGCGTGTTTTTCTATCTTTTCTAATATTTAGCATCCATTTGTGTTCATTAGTTTGCATCTCTTTGGGAGCCTCTGTGGTGGTTTTGACTCACACAGAATTAACGTTGGCTCATCTCTGAGGTTGCTTTGCTTTGGATTTTCCTCTGTGTCGGCTCTAAGTCTGTATATTTGGAGTCTTTTCAGATATTGCATCTACTCATCCTCTAAGGCCTTACGCTTACTGAGAACTTTAACTCTCTGACTTGCACTCTGCTCTTTAAATAGATTTAATACTTAATGCTCACGTCAGGGTTTCTCGTACTGAGGCTTTAAAGTTATTCCTCACTTGTAAGTCGCTTTGGACAAAAGCTTCTAAATTGCTTGCTGCTTGTGTTTTACCATTAAACTCTTCTTTATTAAAAAAAAAAACTGTCTGTGATTGTTCTGCATTTAATTTTAGTTGGTAAATTTGGTTAAATTTGTCGGTGGCCTGCATCTTCCTCATCTGTCACACTTAATCACAGAAACAGATGCTCTGGACCAGGTGTTTCCTGACCCTTTGACCCTGACTTTTTGGCCTGGTGGTCCAAGTAGGTCAAAAACTTGTTACTTGATTTATTATTTCATTCCTGTTATATTAATTGGGCAATAATGCTGTGCTTGTAGGAATAAAAAAAGGAAGCTGCTAATTGATCACTTAGGTAGTTGAAGCAGCTGACCTCCTGCTGCTGAAACACAAGGCTTCTTCTAACTGCACATGCAGTATCTGTCAGCACATGGCTGAGTGCGTTTCAGCAGGAGGACCCTGCGTTTGCCACATGTGAGCAGACCTTTACACAATCAGACTTTTGTACGACTCTGTGCCCCAGGCATCGAGGTCTTCATGGCACAGCTGACTCCTGGACCTGGAATGTGAAGTCTGAGGCCTCCCACATTAAAATAGTCAGCATGCCCAGTCAGCACAGTCCTGGGTGTGTACGCATGGCTACCTAACAGCTGCAAAATTCACCCAGAGAAACAGCGAAAGGGCTCGGACAAGAGGCAATCATATCACCAGGAGAGGCCGGGGGAGGTTGAGGAGGGCGTCAGATTTCCGTGAACTCCCCAGTCACACGAGTTTAGCCGTACATTTCCACACAATGAATTCATCAGACGAGTCCACGGAGAGATGAGGGAGCAGCAACTCATCAGAACAAGGTCTTTTTGTGCAGAGCTGCTGCCTGAAAACAGTCGTGATTAATTTTAGAAGCAGCTGCCGTGTGTACGCGTGTGGGAGGGGAGCGACTGTAAAGCATATACTCCTAAAAATGAGCTGCTTATATGTGAGATTTATGTAATTCCTTCAGTTATAAATAGCCAGAAAACAGCAAAAGTACATCGTGTCCAAATTCACCCGTTTAACAGCACAAGAGTGAAAATCTGCCCAATTCTCACACCGACTATAAAACTACCACCACTGTGAATGATAATTTTTCCCAAATATTAGCAAAAGATTTCTATTGAATCAAACTATGGTAATCATTTTTATTTTCATACACATACAGCCGGATCAGACCATCAGAACTGACCAATCAGAGCATGGGATTATACTACAATGAAATAAATATCTTATTTGATACTTACATAATACCTGACTTTAACCATGCATCATAATGTCTGGCCTCAGCCAAATACCTATATAATGCCCGACCTCATCCTGCAACTTTACTAACCATCAGACCTGGTATGTAGACCTAAAGTAGAAGAAAAGGAGGAAAAATGTTTTAATAAATATATGTTTTAACAAGAAGCTAAAAACAACAGTGTTAAGATTGAACTTGACATTTATTTATTTATTTGTTTGTTTGTTTATTTTCGCCAAAATGCATTGTTGTTCAAGTGACAAAATGCACATTTCTCCAATTCTTCTCGACACAAACATTTCCATGATCAGAAAGACACGAGTCACATGACTAGAATTATTTCCAGATCATCCCCTCCTCCTTACATGCTCTGACTTATTTATTGATAAACCAGCACCGCAGCATGACGTTTCCCTGTTTGCTGTGTCATAGTGGTGCTGCCGGTCGGTGCATTACTCACCATTGCAGAAGGATAACGGCCAATCTGCAGCTGTTGCACTGCTTCCTGTGTATCAGAATGTGACACAAAAGGATACAAGTGCATTGAAAAGTTGATGATGGGCTTTTTAGAAAGTATGTGACAAGTTCGCTGCTTTGGTGGCGACAATAAAACGTGTCTGGTCCAGCTCAGTCTTTTCATGCTCCTCTTTTTTATCTTGCATATGATTGGAATGACACCTGACACACTTACGATTATTAGTAGGATGTATCACTCTTACTGGATAAGAACAAGGTCAGCATGTATGCTGATGATATATAACTGATTATAACTACTGTATCTGTTTCTCACTCCCTCATCAGTGAGTTTAATCAAGAAGACTATGAGACTTATTTATCAAGGCTTATTTGGAAACAATTATTCATTTCCTCTACCATGCTAATTTCGTATTGGTGTGGCATTTTAGATGCTGGCCCAAGCGTAAACCAGAGCCTGGTACATTTATCAACAACATATTTGTCTTTGGTCAACAGGAGTCAAGCCTGATGTTTATGTTTATTTTGCTAATTTATTTATATATATCTTAACCTTTAACTTTTTTAAAGTGACACTGTGTAACTTCTGGCCACTAGGGGTCCTAAACCTGTTATTTCCATGGATTTATATGGTTATTTCCCCCCAAATCAAACTTTTGACCCCATTATCAGCCTAATGTGAGTATTGAAAACCTTTGGTTCAGTCATGATATGAAGCTGAAATCCTCTGTGCTCATAATGACACTTTGCCTTAGTTCCAACGTTTCCCAATAACCCAACAGTACTGGGCAACGTTTTACAGTTCACTATGAGCACAGAAAATTTTACCATGCGTCTGCAACAGGCCTCTGATGAATCAGTGAAATTCACCTGCAGCCCACCTGTTAGATGAATAGGATGCAACTCAAAGAAACGTGCTGTGAAAATGAGTTCATGTGGAAATGCTTCAGTTTAATTGGTGCAAAATCTGAAACATGTACTTTTCTTTTTTTGTAAAAAAAATACCTTTCATTATTTGTTATTGAAAATAAGATACATATGGTCTCCTTTTTTATATATTTATGAAGCTGAACCTGCAACCTCTCTGATACAAGTGTCAGATTGGAGGATGCGGGACCATAATTCAACCCTGTATGACAAAGAAAATAAGCAAAAAGCCCAGATTTGAACCCTTAAACCAGAAATATGATTGATAATGATCATTCTTCAACAGGTTTTCAATTAAAAAAAGAAAGAAATAACAAACTTCATATGATAAGGAAAAGGATATGTTGTTTTTTTTTTTTACATTTGTGCATAAGTGATCTAAAGTTCATAAGATTATTAATGAAATAGATTCAAAAGGTCCAAATCTTTTTTTAAAAATGGCAAATGCATTTAATTCACTACAATATGATGTAAAAATCAACAAAATTTTCATCAACAGTTTGAACATTAATGTAAAGAATAAATATTTACTTTTCCTTTTTAGTGATATAAAGAAAAGCAGAATTTCATTAATTTTAACAAGCAATAATGAAATTATTTAAGGAGGAATTGGTTACCTAATACCTTCCAAAATATATCTATATCCTTATAAAATTTATGTTTAATGTTAAAATAACCTCCACTTGAATAAACATTCAAATAAATATGGCGAAAGTAAATAAGTCACTGGACGTTCAGAGAAATGTTCTCTGCTGCGAGTTGATGTAGTGTTTTGGATTTAATCTTTTCAGTGGTGAAGTAAAAGGTTTGAGTTGGGTCGTTAGGAGAAAAACGGCTTGAAATGTAAAATATTTTACTTTAAAACAACCAAATAATATAACAATATAAACATGTAACAACTTTACATGTTAAACCTTCCGTCCTTCTGATCTTTTAAAGATTAACATGAGGATTTGCTTGCCTTTTTTGTCTTCTCTGACTGCTATCATTGTGACATTTAATGAACAAAATAAAAAGAAATGTAGGATAAATGAATTATAGCCAAAGCCTCGTAAATACTGTGGCATTGTTTTTAATCTTCCTGTTGTCCTCACATTGACAGCCTATAATCCTCAGTTGAACTTGGCACTGCTTATTTCCTCGTAAGGATTTCTGTGTCCAGAAATCCTCCATGGATCGCTCAAGTTTGGATAAATAGCCAACAAACAGATGACAGCAGACACTATGAGGAAAGAGGCATCACATGCAGAGTGATATACATTACTGCGTTTCTTTGGTCTGGGTTAAACGAAACAGTATGAAGGTTTCCTTTGGTCATTTTCAGTATTCTCTGACATCTAATGAAGTCAGTATTATTTAATAAATGTCCCACTCATTCAGTCTACTTCAGGGTTAAATTGGAAGTCATTTAGATGATCTTTTTTAAAAATAATTGATTCTTTATTCAAATTTGGTATATTTCAGCCTATTACATGTTAAAAAATCCTTGTTCTGAGACCAACACAATAAATAGGTGTAGTTTTGCTGCTGAAAGGCGGAGCCAAAGTGGATCCTGTTGCTAAATCACCTAGATGATGTACGTAGCAACCTTGTAATTTGGTAATTTCTGCAGAACATAAAGCATCTCTATAAACAAACCCAGGTCTTTCAAAATATACAATCACAACAGCGAGTGTTACATAAAGTTGTTTTAATTAATGAAATGTTAAACTTTCATTCTGGGACGAACAAAATGAAAAATAATTTGGAAATTTGAGTCACAAGTTTGTTTTAAGAAATTAACCTCTTTATTTCTTAGTCTGGAAATTCTTTTAGACAATACAGTTTCTTTATAAGTATTTGAAAATATCTTCTGCTGGTTTGTTAGATAATATCTTTCTTATAAGTAGAATTTCATTTCAATATAGTTCTCTTTTGGAAAAGGAAAATAAATTGAAAGGAAAAACAAAAGAAAACATCCATCAATGCGTTTCTGTCCAGGGTCGTCGTAAAGATGTAGAAAAAAAACTCAGACGACCTGCAGCCAGACCGGACGTCCGTTTGTCCGCTTCTGGGAAACACAGGGAGGCTGATGGGGAAACTCCTGGCTTCGTCTGATGTGGCGCTCTCTGACCAACTGCCCGATATTTGGACCCTCGTGTGTGGGAGCAAATAAACATAGTAAAAGTCACGTATCTGTTCCAGGTGGAGTCCACTAGCTGCTTGTCTGAAGCAGCCGTCCTCAAACACCAGGGATGCTCTGATGTGAAAACGCTGCCCATCCTTTCCGAGTGAACATACCATGAATTATACTTTGCTAAGATTGTATGTATAACATAAAACCCAGCTGATCCATACTGTAATTGACTGCTGGAGTCAACGCTTTAATTCATCCCATGAGGCCCTTGTTGTTGGGGCTTACAGATTATCCTCTCAGTAACTTCCCCCCTGACATTTTGGGTAATCTTTTCGATTAATGGCCTGCAGATGCTGCAGCTGCTACATGCTTGTTTGACAGCTCTCCATCTGCTGACACAGATCTCATGTCCAGCATCCGCACAGTGGCAGCAGCTCTCTGCACATCCCTCTCCGCCCCCTCTGACTGACTTACAAGAATCCCACAAACTTCTCTCGGAGGAGATACCTGGACCGGAACAGGATGGATGCTCTCTCGAATCATCCTTAACAGGTCCTCACTCTTTAAATATAAACTATGTTTCAAACCAGAAAGCGATCATTGGCTTCATCTCTAGGTATAAAAACCAATCTGGTGGTTTTAGTATGTTCTCTTTCCTTTTTGTTTAAACAATAAAGCATAACTCACTCTTTTTTTTTGTTTCAACCAATGAGACATCTCATTTACACGTTTTTTTTCTCACTTTCGTAAATTCACACAACCACTTCAACCCTCAACCCTACAAACTTTAGGATAATACACCAATAATTCCCCGCACATGTACTTTTTACGCCACAATACTTTAGTAGGCTATTACAGCACGATTTGTCATGCATTTATCTGTCATTTCTGCTTTTTTTCTTTTATGCAAAATACCCCTATGTTGCAGATCTGTCGTGTAGTTGGACTAACAACCGTTTCTTTTCTCTTTTTTTTTCTATTTTTCTCAGTCGTCATCCACGTCGTCCCCCTCGGACTCGTCTCTCCTCTCGTACATCTTATCCCGCTGCCGCTCCTGGATCTCCTTCATCTCCTCGGCGTACCTGGAGAAAGCTCCTCCGAATTTGCTCCAGGCTTTAAACGGGATGGTGATAGAGTTCCTGTAGCTGGGCTTCACCTCGCTCACGCGCAGGAACACTCCGTATTTGTTGGACCCAACGTCGAAAAAGAACCGTTTGGAGTCCACCATGATGGAAGTGCCCTCGGGAAGCTCGCCGTACCCTCCGGCGGCCGTTCCCCCCGTTAACTCCTCGTCGTCACCCCCGTAATCATCTATGAGCTTAGCAAGGGCGTCTCTAAACTCTATTAACCCCTGCGCCGGAAGGGCTATGGTCTGGCCGGACAGCATACCGCCCACCGGGCCCCCGACTCCGTAGCCAGGTCCGCGGTTCACGGTCTGCCGGATCCGCAGGAATCTCCCCCGCTGGTTCTCCTTCAAGTCCAGGTAGTACTTGCGGTTTTCCCGGACGAGAAACTCGCTCTTCAGAGCTCGCCGGGGTCCGCCGTCCTCTCCCGCGGTAGCCTGGGCTATCTGCTCCGGACTGCTAGGCCCCAGCTGGGCGTAGTGCTCGATAAAATCCCCGAGGTAGTCACGGAACTCAGCCGCAACTGACAGCGAGAGGGTCAAACGGCTTTTGGAGCCCCCGGCCCCAACCTCGGCGATTTTGATGAATCTACCCTTGCTGTTCTGCTTAACATCCAGGTAGAAGCGCTTGTTCTGGATGTCCAGGCGCTTCGAAGCCAGCTCTTGGGTCTCCTGGTCTCTCTGGAAGTGCTGGAAGCCGCCTCCTCCACCGCTACTTCCACCGCGCTCACTCCCGCTGTCACCATCCGCCATCTTCAGCTCCACCATTCGGCTTCTGCCCCCCTCTCCTGCGTGCACTTGGCCAACGCCGCGCGTCCTCGCTTCACTATGGGTGCCTCTCGAGAAGCGTTCTGATTGGCTTAAACACTTGCCACTTCCAAAAGTTCACACTATTACGGCTTTCCCATTGGTTATTTGTTTTTCCCAGCCACGCCCATTTAGGCAATTTCTCTTAAGCCATTGGCTCAGACTCGGGTTCCGTTTGCGTAAAACTTTTTTTAATCCTAGTTGTGAAATCTTCTTTTCTGCCTGATCTGCCTGATATAAGATGCCAAAATCTATTAAAAATTGTTTATTAAACTTGGATTTGTGTAATAAAGTACTTCGAAATTGTTAGACCCCTTACTGCTTTAATGAAGCGAACTGGAAAAATCTTAAAAATATGAAGGGGTTTGTGTGATAGGAGATAATTGGAGAATTTATTTAAATTCGAATAGTACTCAATCACAGGCAAAGGGGAAGAGAAGGAATAATCACACTTACAGGTGGTTTGTCACAGCAAGTTGGGATATCTATATTGTTGGTGCATCACCCATGTCTGCCCACAGATGGCAGTATAATCCCTCTGGCACGCTCAGGTCAGGTTTTTGATGTGATCTTTTCCTGGCATCTGAAGCCAGATGAAAGATAACACAAAAGCATATATTCCTGATTAGCTCTACATACAGGTCACATGATATGACATATTGCGTAAAGTGAAGATAGACCAGAAAAAAAATGAAGGTTTGGCAACTATCAAACTGTAATAAGTCATATTAAAACCTAATTTTACTCCTTGGCTTTCAACCCAGCATGACACTCTGCCCCTGTTTTAGTGTGTTATAATTTGTTTTTATTCTTTTATTTCTTTTTAATTTCCATTTTATTTGTTTTAAACTCTTTTTAAAACAATAAGCAACTGTTTAATAAATTATTTCCCTGTTAATTGTTTAGATAAATAAATAAGGTTGAGTGGAGTGGAGTTTTGATAGTAAAAACACAAAGATGTTTCTGCTATTTGAATAACTTCTGGATTCATGCAGAAATCAAAATATCTACAAATTCCTAAGTGTTTACCAGCGAGCCCTCCATTCACGTCCTTTCAACAATCTTATTAACAAGTCATCTTTAAAATTTTCATTAAGTCAAATTTAAAAAAATGAAAAGAATATCAGCAACCAGACTGCACAATAAGTCAAATGAAAGTCATTTAATTTGACTTACTAAGGTGTTTTGCCAAAATCTGACAATGTCATCAGATTTCTAAAATTTTCTGAATCTTAACCTTACAAACTGTAAATGACAAAGCAAAGCGTCTAATATTAGCTTATTGAACTATCTGCTACCTGCTCCAGTTTCTTTGAAAGCATTTGGATGGCACTGACTTAAAACTGAGCAGATATTTTCCACAAACAATAAAAACATTGTCTAAGCAATGCCCCTGGTTAAAATGAAGGGTTGAAATGACTGTGATTCTTCATTATTTACATTTTTCTAGTCTTTACCTATTTTATTTTCTATTTCTTGTATGCATTTGTGACTTTTAAGAGTTCAAAACCTGCTGCATTGCAGCTGATTCACTCTACAGTACTGGCTTCATGCCACCAGTTTAGTTCAGAGAAATTTTAGTGTCTTTATTAATAAAAAAACGAAAACACAAAGACACCACACTTCACAGACCTCCCTTTCACTCACACAATTCAACACGTGCTTCGTGTAAATCAAACATGCAGACACGATATTTTACAACCAGATAAAGCACTACAACAATCCTGTGATGATTATTTTTTTATTCATGATTTTCTTCATCATATAACAACAGAGCTCAAATAAAAAACTTATTGAATCAAATTTAAATATATCCATACAGTACATCAGCAGAGATACAGACACAAATCAAAATATTGCACACCACCCTGTTAGATTCATCATTCAGGTTCAAGTTTCAGGCTTTCTCTCAGCAGTCATTCTGTTATGCAGAGATGAGCGGTTTAGTCTTAAAAAAGATAAAATAATTCATATTTTCAGTTGAACAAACTTTCCCAGCAGTTTACAGAGCAGAGGATTAACCTGACTGGTCAGTAGTACTGCGAATAGGTCGGGTAGGATGCCCTGAGATGAGATGTGGAAGCAGGCACCACCACCCCTGGGAGGCTGCTGTACTGGTAGAAGGAGTCCAGGGGCAGAGTGGAGGTGCTGGGCAGAGGGGCGCTGTACGGCAGGCTGTGAGGATGGATGTAAGCTGCAGGAAGCGGGGCCTCTGGTGCGGCTGCTGAGTGGTACCTGGGGTATGGAGGGGGCCTGTAGGCCTGCAGCTCGGTGTAATGCATGAACTGAGAGGCGACGTTGGCTTGGCAGGCGTGAGCCAGGGCGTCCTGAACCGTCCGCTTCAGCTTCATCCGCCGGTTCTGGAACCAGTTTCTGATCTGAGGGGAAGAAATGTGAAAGAAGTTTGCATTGTGGGTAAAATGGGAAACGAATGAAGAACATGCAAACAAAAACTCACTTATATTGAAATTAATATGAATTAGAATTATAAAATAATTATTTGAGAAAATGTAAATAACTCAAAGTGTTAATGTCCTGATAAAAAGAGGATTGTTACCTGTTTGTCGGACAGGTTGAGCTTCTTGCAGAGCTCCGCCTTGTCTTGTGTTCCCAGGTAAGCGTTTCTCTTGAACGCCTTCTCCAGGCTGCTGATCTGCTCCACGGTGAAGGCTGTCCGAGGCCTCCTGCCCACCGGGGGGGACGGCGGCGACGTGGAGGCGCAGTCTGCTAGGGTGGAGGGAGAAAGACATCGACTCCCTTCACTCTCGTACCCGGAGGTCTCCTCCTCGGTCCCACTGCTAAAACCCACCTCAGTCCCTGCAAACAGAAGGAAAAGTTCACCACTGACTCAAGTACTCAGATGCTTCTCTGATGAAGTAAAAGTACTTTATACTATGATTAAGTGAGGGTTGATTGCAAGTACTTAGAGATGCACAGTTATTTTTAATACTAAAATTATTGGAAAATAATAAAATGAAAATGAGGCAAATTCTTTTCAAATAACTATTTACAAATAATAATATTAAGTATGTGTACTAGGCACATATATATGTCTAAAAAAAAGTCAGTCTGATCACAAAATTAAAAAATGACTAAAATACACAGAAAACCCATCAGTTCAATATTTTCAAAATGTTGAAGTGGCACAGAAAAGTAGAACTAATTTTACCATTTTTAAATGATATATTCCTTATTATAAAAAGAATAGTTTTATTAGATATGAAATAAAAGAAACTATTTGGTCAAGTAA
>JAVQJG010121335.1:0-10256 GCA_036024015.1 Craterocephalus amniculus
TGGGACATTTCTAGAGAGAGGCGACTTAGATAATAATGTTAAGTAACTTTTAAATTGAGTGTACTGTCGATTTCTCTATAAAAAAGTAGTCATCCTTGATGGCAATAACCCAAAGACTGTCAATTTTTATCTCAAATTTGTTATTTTCAAAGCAGTTAGAGAAAAATGAAAAAAACCCTGACCGAATAGACCTAAGAACATGCTAAAAAAGAATTATTGTATGTATGATACGTTATTTGTGTGTTCTATAACACAACTTTTGTCCGTAACACGGTTGACAAAATAATTTGCCAAGTGTTTATTTCTATGGAAATATTTAAAAAACTAAAAGAGTTTAAGCTTGGCAATTAATGGATTTAGCAAGATTCAGGGGTATACTATGGACACAAATAGAATATTAAGCCAAATTGCAAAGTGATTTTTCCACTTTTTAGTCGAGCTAAAATGTACCCCTAATTATAGAATCACTCAAATATGTTTTCATCTGTGAATGGATCCGGTAGCCTTAGGCAGTGACCCTGGTCCTCAAGGCCCTCTATCCTGCAGGTATTAAAGGCTCTCCTGCTACAACACATCTGATTAGAATACATCTCTGACAAGCTCTGAACATCTGCTATGTGGCCATTACTTTGAGTCAGGTGAGCGGAAGCAATGAAATATCAAAAGTCTGCAGGACAATGGGCCTTGAGGATGGGAGTCGGGAATCTTTTACCTCAGATGAAGCAATGACTGCAATATAGGTAATTCATTCAAAATCTGTACATACGTCCTCTCTTCTTCAATGTGCTTTTTAAGCTGTTACTCAGACCAAACGGTGCTGTCACACATATGAAACATACAGATAGGCCTACTGCACATTTAATTCACTTAACCCACTGTTGTTTGTCCATTCAGAGACACAGTAGTAAAACTGGTGGCACAAATATGGCTGTTGCCAAGGCAAATAGATGTAAATGGTTCATTCTAAGAGAATACAAAATAACCATTTTTTTCGTTTAGTTAGTAGATAACAATAGAAACACAGTTTCGAATTAAATTTTAAATCTGTCAGTCATTGACCTTAGTTAAAATTATTTAATGAGTTACTAACAGCACTTTTTTAAATTTATTTATTTATTTTTTTTGACTAACAGCACAAATTAACCAATTCTTGAGGGTGATCGATGGGATCCACCCTGAATGGCTGACTAAAGGTCAGACAGTCCAGAATCTGAAAGATCCCCAGGAGAGAACATCAGAAAATTAAAAGAGAGGGCAAGGTAGGCCTACTAAAACTAATGAAAATAAAGCAGCAACAAACAAAAAACATCTTAATGTTCAAAGAAAACCGTTAAATGTCCAGGTTTCTGTTCAAATGGCGTCACCCAGTGTCCACATTGCGCAGCTGCAGGTTCACTCCCATTAATCACTCCCACACTACGTAGCCAGGCCGACAGAAAGTTTTTAACAGGCCGAAAACACGTAGTCATTCCGGCATGTTTGCGAACTGTTACTTGGAAGGCAGTGGAATTATTTTTACATAGATTTAGCGAATCAGGGGTGGATCTGATATTTACACTTCGACTTTGGATGGAGTTTTCCTTTTTTCTTTATTCCACGCAGCCCAAAACGAGCACAGAAGCGCTGAGGAGGATCGGAATTTACCGGTGACAAGTTTGTGAGGGGTGAAAAGGGGGACCACAAGAGAGACAAGATTTAAAGTGTTCGGTCGATGAGAAAAATCTTGGACTAAACAGACGGTCCTGAGCCCCCTTATTCCCTCCCCCTCTCTGATTTCTTCCTTAAAGAGCAGCTCTAATCATGGCGAAAAAGTATGATTTCCTCTTTAAACTGTTACTCATCGGGGACAGCGGTGTGGGAAAAACATGTCTGATCATACGTTTTGCTGAGGACAATTTCAACACCACATACATTTCGACCATCGGTACGTTATTGCAGTTTAATGTTTGAATTACAGCCTGCGACATTTCTGCATTAGTCTGGCCTCTCTGAAACTTGGGACATGGCAAGACAAATGCTTGCTGACATTTCACAACCCGTCCTTTCTGTTTCTGATACCCATAATCTGTGCAAACTGGTTTCCCTGATTTTTTCATGTCTCAACTAGTCTGAATTTCCTTCATTTTATTCCTTATTTATCATGCTTCTTTATTTCCCCTCCCATTTTGAGTGTGCTGTCTTTCCCAACCTTCTCCCCCATGTCTCTCTCAGATCTCATTCCTTTCACTAAACTCTCTGAAGGTCCACCCACCCTCATTCCTATCTCTCTTAACATCTCTACATTCCCAGAAGAATGGCTGGCTTTCTGGCATGCAAGCTTTTGCGCAGGGCAGCCCCTTCCTCTGCCAGTCGTTGTCTGTCAGCTTGTCCATCCAAACATGGGTGGGGGGAGTAAAAGACAATTAGCTGTGCAGGCATGTCTGTCTTTTTTGTCTCTTTGTGGATGGGAGAGCACTCAGAGTGGAAATGACAATGGCCAGTTCCCACCTGACCTATATAGTCTGTGTGGGTTTTCTATTTAATACCATAGTTATTTAGCTCATTTTTTTGTCCCTTCTCTGCCCTTTCCTGTCCTCTTTTTCATCTCCCAGGCATTGACTTTAAAGTAAAAACAGTTGAAGTGGATGGGAAGAAAGTGAAACTCCAAGTCTGGTAAGATGGCAGTTGGATAAATTCATGATTTTTTTGTTTTGTTTTGTTTTATGATGTGGTAAAGTAGATAACACTTTCCCCCCTCAGCTTGTTTCTTCCTTGTTCCTCTCATTTTTTTCTCAGAAGAAAAAAAGATCTTCCCTCTTGTTTGTGTAGCAATTAAACATGCAGATTCCTGTAAGATCAGCTCCAGCAGTGTCAATGCATCATTCTACAACATTGTCCCTGTTAAAGACATTGCAGAAAATAAGTAAATGAAAAGAATGAATATGTACTTGCTTTTGACTTTGAATATGTATGTGCTTTATCTAGGGACACAGCAGGACAGGAGAGGTTCAAAACTATCACCCAAGCCTACTACAGAGGTGCCATGGTGAGTGCAGAACACCCACAGGACAAGCAAAGGCCAACACCTGAAAATTAACTCATTAGTGTTGAGTGTGTGTCCGATCCATGATTTGTACTGCTTAAACTAATTGGGTGTAACCTTGAGTACAGGTACATGAAATACTTGATTTATAAGGCATTTTGTGCATAACCTTGAGTACTTGCAAATGTGTGCTTCAATGCACACATAAATATCTTGAAATTAAAAAAAAATGCACAAATTTAAAAGATGCACAAACATTATTTTAGACAGTTTTCTACCTTCGACCTCACAAATCTAAAAGTTTTGTGTAAAATTAAAAAAAACGCATACAGCTGTTAAAGCCCCAGGACGGAATAATTACTCCCATCTAGTGGTGCACTGATTGAACGCAAACAACCGAGCAGTGCTCTCTGGCGCCTCGCTGTTTAGCAGCACATCATTACCACAACCGAAACCGTGGAATGTCATTAATGTGAAAAGGTGAACATCTTTCATAAGTTGGAGTGTCCTGTCAGGCGATGAGGTACAAAACGATACATAACTCTGTTTCCTTCTTGATGCAGATAAGTTACAAATAGAGCTGGACGATAATTCAATAACAAAATATACGGAACAATAGTTATGTGTGCAACGGGGGGAGAAAAGGGGGTTGATAAAAGGTTTGATAGAAAAACACATTTTTCTTCCTTTTTCATTACAACCTATCATATGGCTTGATAATACAATTATTGCTTCCTTCCAACCAATCACAAATACACACCGAGACACGCTCCACCATATATATAGGCTCTGCAAGATGCTTCGCTGAACATGAATGGGGTATATATTATCTGCTGTCCATGTGAGCTGAGTTAATAACCGTATGTAACATCAAGAATACTGTGTGCTCCATAGCTAACAGCTGATCAGCTGACAGTCCGTACAGAGCCGCAGAGAAATCCGATCATTCCACAAGTGATAGAAATAGCAGATAACTGCAAATAATGCAGGAGGCGACTAAACCGGTCATGCACTGAGGGATGGAAAGTGAAACTTAAACTTTAGGAGCATTGCCTACAGGGGTTAGCAAAGAAAAACATCTCTAACAATCTATCTCATACAAGAACAACTACAATGTTAAGACATAACCAAATCAGGAGAGTCTATGTATGTGGACCTCCTAACATCTTATACACACATTATAGAATGATAAATATGTTCAGAATGAGTTCAGTTAATTGTGAGCTAACTGGACATATATGACATCAATGGCAACTAAACATTGATTTTTTAATAATAACATGCCAGACTTTACATCCATTTGTACCTTTCATTATGGTAAACAGGAGGCTGGATGAAGGTCAGAGCTTGAATTTAATGTTTTTTAGTAAAAGTTGGTCATTAATTAATAGTATAAAATGGTCAGGGCTGCATTTGAAACATATTTTAAAGTTAGTGGAACTTTTGTAGCTGCAAGAAGAACGTAGCAACGTAGTTACGTGCTGTAACGTAGCAACAGAGCTTTTTCCAGTGCAGGCTAACAGGTTAGCTGTCTCTGCCATTTTATAAAACAAATGACAGCAAACGGTTCAACCACACAGGCGGATAAAGTAGCTGCCTGGACCTTCCTGCCCTGTATTTAACATAACGTCAAAATAAACTTCACTGTTAGACTGAATTAACTTACCTGACCAGCAGAAAGCTGCAACCTCTGTTAGTTTTCACGTCCCTCTTCCTCACGATTGAACTCCATCTGATTACCTATGCTGATGTAAACTCCCCCGGTTATTAATCTTTTAGTTTTCTTGGTTATTTTTCATATCTGTCCTGGGATAAACAGCAAGTTGAATGGTCTGCAGTCACATGTTTTGATTAGATATGTGTGAACATTTATACACACATTTGCAAATACCCACATGTATGTACAACGGCATTATTAGAAACACACACACACACACACACTGATTTAGAGTAAATTTTCTCTCCGTCAACACCATCCTTCTCTTTGAGTTCACTTTGGAAATCTGACTGCTTAAATTTTTTGATGTGTTTCTTCATATGTCAGGGCATCATCCTTGTCTACGACATCACAGATGAGAAATCCTTCGAAAACATCCAGAACTGGATGAAGAGCATCAAAGAAGTAAGGTCATTTTCATTCAGCTTGGAAAATTTAATCGTCAGTTATGTGACATTCATGAGCCTTTATTCACTAGGATTTTAAAACACAACAATGATCTTAAATGAATTGAAGGTTTCCTTTTTTTGGACACATTCACAAATAGTGTTTTTTCTTTGTTGTAAAAAATTTGCTCAAGAATAGTTCATCATTCTGAGATGGTTCACTGAGAAGAATCCTGTATGCTCCTGTATACTGTACTACTATTGAAAAGTAGTTTTATATTATAATATAATATAATATAATATTTCTGTCACTACAAGTAGATAGATGAGATCAATATTCTCAGACCTCCGAAACATTTTGGGCAAAGTTTCTGTTGCGTTTTTTTTTTGTTTTATTTTTTTTTTGTGCAAGTTTCAGGTGGGAAAAAAAACAAATGAATTTTCTTGTAGAAGTTTTAAAATTGAGCTTCTACTCAGGAGATCAAGTTGATGAGTTTTGTAGGTTGATGCCTCGTTTGCTAAAAAAAAAAAAAAACCCAAAAGAAACAAAAACAATGAAGGATACATTTAAAATAACTCCAGCACACTGTTCTTATTGCAGGGTATTTATTTACATATCCCCCAACCTGACCATAGGGCATACTACACCTCTGCGAGCCTGAGCAAAGCTTAACAGTGTATTTACTGTTATCCTGCTAATAGACAATGAGTATTAGCTCTCCCCTAGAGGGCAACATTTATTTGTGAGAATCTGATATGGCTGATTTTTCGTTACAAAGTTTGTTTTCTTTATATATAACTGGAAATTTATAGAACAATGGGCATATATGTACTTTGTAAATATAATCTTCTGGGTCCATATACTGTTTGTGAGAAAGGATTGAAAAGTTTTTCCCAAAGTTATTATTGACTTTTTACATCGTATTTGGGGCAGCAGAAGCTCAGGGGGTAGAGCAGGTTAATGACTCAAACCTTTCTGTTATTCTCCCATTGTGTCCTTGGGCAAGACACTTTACTCACCTTGCCTCCAGCGTCAGCAACACTGGTGTTAAATGTGAAATAGGGGAAGTCGTTGGTACGGATTGGCAGCCATGTTTCCATCAGTCTGCCCCAGGGCGGCTGTGACTACAAAGTTATCTCAACCATCAGCAGCCATGATCTCCTTCAAACAGCTATCAGTGTGAAATTTAAAATAATTGATGCCCAGAGGATGTGAGGAAAAGGATGCTGGAAGGTAAAGAGCTTACAGGTGGCTGTTTTCTCAGTTTGCAATGCAATTACGAAATACAACTAACAAGCACAGTGAAGTTCAAGCTAAACAATTTTTTTAGTGAACGGCTTGTTTGTTTGGTGCAAAGGTAAAACAAATGATCGATTGAAAGACTGTCAGAGAGATTTAACAGACTGAGTTCATGGTTGTTCTACTGTTCTGCTATGCAGCTACACATGATAAATATGACCTACATAGACAGATCATTAGAATACATTTCACCACAAAAGTGGATGTCCAATGTTTCCAAATGAATATCTCAAAAAGCCTGATGGAGTTTGAAAAGAAGTGATGTGAATATACAAAGTAAAAGCAAGCAAATATTTGTTTGGAGCAGGAAATTGAATGTAAAAACAACACCTCACCAATGTACGGGGTCAGATTGGTCATAATTTGGGCTTCCAGCCAGCTGCACAGAGAATATGTCATTTGTAGAGGGAATGATGGATTCAAATGACTACCAGCTAATTCTGGAGGTGCACATTAAATTGCTTGCTAATTAACAGAGGTTGAAAGAGGATGGCTAACAGGACGAAGTTCCAAAACACACTTTGAAATCTAAGATAAAGGATAAAGACTGATGTTTTGATTGCCCTCATATCCATTTCCCAAAGTAGAAATAATATTTAAACAACATCTATAAATAGTTCTCCACAGAGATCAGACTGCAGTACATACAAGACAACTTATGATTCTCACACGACTGAAAGTTTCTCAGAAAAACCCAAAAGACAGTTTGCTCCAAGGGTTGTTTAGCACTTACCAAGCAGGGTTTGTTATATGCAACAAGCAAGTTGTTTTATGCAGCTTTAAAACTGTGAAATATAAAACAATAAACTGTAACATTGCTTAAAATGTTTTTTTTTTTAACTTGTGATGAATTATTTTATTTTATTTTTTTACCTTATACATTTTGCAGATGAGTCCATTCTTGACTTATTGAGTTACTCACAGTTGGAGATGAGTCAAAATCTTACACTCTATTTCCTACTTCTGCACTTGACTAATTTAATAATATCGAAACATCCAAGTGATATTGCAAGAAATAAAAAGCTTTTTCTATTGATACTGTCTAATAGATTCACACAGGACTTCCTTTGTCTTCAACTTTGATTACAACTTTGATTACAATTAACACTGTTTCTTTTTCTTTTTTTATATGACCAGCCTCAATGATTGATAATACAGCAGATTTCTGGTTTTGTGGTTAAAAAAATTAAATTTTAGTACCTTCAATGCCATGAAACATGCAAATTATGCACTGTCTGGGCGAGACAGTTTTAGTTGAAACTTCAGACATTAATTCTGAGTAATGTGTAACTTGGTTTGAATGTTCATTTATTCACTGAATCATGTCCTGTATGTAGTTTGAGCCTTTTCTGGCAAACCTGTCATCATCATTGCTGTTTAGTTTTGAGTTGATGTTAAGATTGATTACTTATTTGCAGTTGAACTGTTCCAGTCAATGAACCGCTTCTCCTCTTTCCCAGAATGCATCTGCTGGGGTCAATCGAATGCTGCTAGGCAATAAGTGTGACATTGAGACAAAGCGGAAAGTTTCCAAAGAGACTGGAGAAAAGGTGATTTTTTTGAGTGTGATTCATTAGAAGTTGGTTTCATTTGTGGAAGTGGTTTGAGAAGATTTCTAAAATATCAGCTTCATGTTTACTTAAGATAAGAACCAGGAAATGATTGTTAACTGTATCCTGACCTGGTTCAACCAACGCTGTGTCTGTTGTTGACAGCTGGCAAAAGATCATGGCATCAGATTCTTTGAGACCAGTGCAAAGTCCAGCATTAACGTGGAAGAGGTGAGCTGTGAAATAGCCACTGTGACTTTCTGCCTCACTGAACTTGAAGCTCGATTTATTATGTTGTGTGCAGTAAAACTGTGTTACCTTTGAATATGCTAAGAAAATGTTAACACTGCCTCTCTCCTTCCATATCCTGCAGTCTTTTCTGGCTTTGGCACGAGACATACTGTCCAAATCAAGCAAGAAGTCGGTAAGTCACAACAGGATAGTTGCACCAAATATTTACGGCATATAATAGTAGATACATGTTTGTAAGGTGTTTTTTTTTTTTTGTCCTTGCTTTTCAGGCCCCGACAAGCAGAGAGGTGAAAATCACCAGCAGTCCAGAGAAAAAGGCTTCTAAGTGTGTTATTCTCTAGAGCTTTCTGGCAAGATATTACACGGAAATGGAAAAGCTTGTCAGTGCCATCAAGGGGGAAAAAAAAGCATAATATTTTCTGTCTCCATCTGGTGGAACAAAATGGTGACTGCACCAAGTGCTACGATCTGTTCTCATACTGAAACAATATTTCTTTACTATGTTTGGAACAGATCTTCCACTACGGCCAAATTAATTTATAGTGTCTGTTTTCCCAACTGAGCATTTCCTGTGACGTCTACTGTTATTAATGTCATGAAAATGCCCTGATTAGATTTTTAGAAACCTGCCACCTCCCTTATCCACACGTCTACTTCCTCACAATTTTTATGTCTTACAACGTCATTATGAGTGTGTACCAACATAAAATTTTAAACATCCTGAGTTTATATAATGGCAGCATTCTTGTTTAGTTTAAAGGTTAAAAGTAAGAAAGAAATGCTCATGAACATGAGATGGTCTTCAGTGGAATCCACAAGGCACTTTGTGGTGAACTGGCCTGGTTTTACTTGATGAATGGATTGAGAATGTTGAAGATGGAGCAGAGACATAAGTGCAATATGAGCTGAGTGATAAGACGAAAGAAGGATGAGTAAAGCAAGTGAATGAACAGGATGTGAGCAGCCATTGAGGTAGCACTGTGCACATGCCCCTCACTCTGAAATCATTTAGTGGCTCTAACCTTTTATCTGACTTGCCCAAGCACTACCACACGTTCACTACTTCTGGCACGTCAACATGCAATTTTCCAATCACTCAAAATGACTGATTGTAGCCTTGCATCTGATCTTGGCAGTTCCTTTTTGCACACAGACACAATGACTTTTTATATATTTCCTTGATTTTGTGTTACTTTGACATTGCTTTTTCTTTCTAGTCTTGCTGAAAACATTGTATGTAGTTTACAGGCCTGATGATTAATAAAAAAGGAAACACAGTGTTTGTCTTTTATGCTTGTATTCTATTTTTTGTAAGCTTCTTCACTAATTTTGGTCAATTTCAAGTCAAGCCCATCTAGAAGCACTCTAGGAGCATAGATTGTATTTTTATTTATTTTATTTTTTAAAAAAATGACAATGATTGTAGGTTTTATTTGTTCAGATTTCCTGAATGTTTCATCAAAATCCAACCATTTTGAGTTTTGTTACTAAAAGACAGACAGACAGACAAACAATGCTGCCGAATTCATGACTTCTGCCTTGGTGGATGTCATAATTGCAAATTTGCCTCAGAGAGCCTTGCGGTATATACACTGCACCTTTAGATTTACAGTGTAAAAACTGAAATAATCTCCAAAAAGCTATTCAGATCCCTCAGCTATTGCCCTAAAACTCACACAAATATCTGAAAATGGTAGATTTTAAGATTTTGTAGCCAAAAAAAACTTCTATAGCCATACCTTTGATGGACTCATTTTCATCCCATTCTTCATTCTTTGAGTGTTTCCATGCCAAAATGTGTCTGCCCACATCTCTGCCACTAAACACATCCTCAATCTCCTCTTACTGCAAAACTCATTCTTCTCCACTCATGTTGAACAGAGCAAACATTAAACAATGATCTGGTAGATACACGAGCCACTGCAAGAGGAGATGTAATCATACCTTTTAGGCGATCCTCGTTTGGTCAGACGACTTTTTCAGTCCGGGGTGGGAACATGTGGAATAGTCTCCCACTGATACTGAGAGA
>JAVQJG010121340.1:0-41284 GCA_036024015.1 Craterocephalus amniculus
AAAAAGGGGGGGGGGCATTGTAAAGCTTGCCAAACTGACTCCGCTTACAGAAAGATCTGTAAGTGGCAAAAAATTTGCAAAATATAAAAGTAACATTGTTAGTAATTAAGCCTTGCCAATTATATTTGGATTATAATCAAAAACTTATGACTCAGACCAAAAACTTACTGGAACGGTGAGAAAGATGAGCCTGTTTTGTCTATTCTTAGAGTGATGGGTGACTAACAGACATCATCCACCACTTGTAAACAGGCACTTTACTGTATTTCTCATTGCAGTCAAAGTGGAAATTGATGGCCCAGTTAATTGATATGTCGCATTACCTCAGAATTCAGGAAACTTGTGAGAGTGGGAGGGCGAAAAGCTTTCATGATTAACCTGCTGAAATCAGACTTTTTATGCCCTGTCATAGTATAATTCCAACAGTTGCTCCTACGAATGACCTGCGAGGTAAATTGTCACCACGTGTACTGTATTTGCATTGTTTCAGCAGCAGCATTCTAGGCTGTGTGATAAGAGAGAGATTTATGTGAATTGTCTCCATCATATCATTTTTTTAATTGGTCCACATCCAATATATGGGAAGGTTATTGGTTCAATAATTTCCACACTGGTCATAATGTGAAGTTTTCACTTGTTTAGAGATTAGCCAAAAACTATGCCTTGCAGGCTCTTTGGGGTCTAAGGACCACACTTTTAGAATAGTGGGTCTAAGTTACTCTCAAAGCATCATTTATGGATGTATTCATGTCAGTATCATTGTTGCCATGACAGTATGGAATATAATGCGTCAGTTTTTGTTTTCTCAAATGAACAGCTGGAACAAACACTTGACCAAAGACTAGAATGTTCACCAGAGAAACAAAAATACCACTAATTGAAGGACTGTGGTAGCTAGATATAGTCTACTTATTGTGAACTTGAAACCAAAGAGATTTAGATAGATTATGATGGAAGAAAGCTGTAAACTTGAGGTTGTCTGACTCAATGGGGGAAACAGTGTTAACCTTATGTTGGGTGGAGAAACAAACCAGAAGTGAAGCAGGAGTAGAAGGAAAAGCTACTTTTCTGACAATACTGGATTTACAGTAGTTTTGAAATCTTTAAATAATTAGGTCATCAGGGACTTGTGAGGAGGAACATAGTCTTCAACATGCAATGGCTTGTGTACACTTGGGTCACATCACTGGCAAAGCTTCTTTGAACTGTAAGCCCCTTCAGATGTGGACTGCTCCAGCTGTTAACCAGTATGTAAGCAGAGTAATCTTCTTTGAGGATAGATGCAGCAGTCCAACGGGGCTGTCAAACAACTGGCTAGATTTGTTTGGTATTACCAAAACACTTGAGAATAATGAGCCGAGTAGGTCCATCTGCCCTGTGATGCCAAGGGGAAATGACACTAAAGACACTATCGCCCATGTCACACCTCTTCTTCTGCCCCTCCCTCTCTTCCTCTGCAAGGTTAGAAGATAATATGCTCCCTTGCCAGTTGAAATCCGGATAACGATAACCTTCCTTTTAGTGAGACAAGACTCTCCCTAGAGCTCTTTGGATGAAGGCAAGCCAAACCTTTTCAATTTAACTACACTGGTTCCACATGAATATTAACGACCTAATGATATAATTTAATCCTATACCATTCTTGAACAGAACAGAAATTGAACAGAAACTACAACATTAGTTTTTGTACCTGAATTCACCTCTCCATTAGTCAAATGTAACTCCATTAGAATAAATAACCTGGTGGCAGTGATGAAGGGAAATGATTAAGAAAGCTTGAAAGTGCTTGCATGTCCACTTTTGTTTTGGTAAAGCACATACGGGCACACACACATTAGTGTGTATGCATACACATTGTGACTGAATGGATTCTCTGCTTTACTTTCAATTTATTGATATGTATGACCCAGGGCACGATTTAGGCTTATGCGTCATATCTGATTCCTTTCTTCATACTGTCAACAGATGGCTGCATTGCACACAACATAATGTGCATGGTGCACTCTGATATTCTGGGAGCCACACCTCTTGGCCACATGTGGGAATCTCTAAAATAGAGATCAAAAGGCTGAATTTCTGTCAGGCATTACAAATCTTTTGATGGAAGGTTTAAAAGACCTCCTTTGAACTGCTTCTTCTCTTTTTTTCTAATTAAAGGCCAACACAGAAAAGACAAAATTCAAATAATAAATTCTGTGTTATGCAGAGAATTGCGACTTCCCTGAGGTGGTATAAAAAAGAGAGGATAACAAGACAAACTTTTGCTGTTTGTCTCTCAGAATCATGAGCACAAGTGAAAAGCTGCATGGATGAGATAAACTTTTCCTTTGAATCTGCACAATCTATGGGCTACCATGTGTCTTGGGTACGTCTGTTATCGTGGGGTGTTTTGAAATGCATAAATAATTCTTTGTGCAGAGAAGTGTGCTCCCTCGCTGGTGCCCTGAAAATGGTAAAAAACATAACTGAGGCAGAGTCTCATTATCGCACAGAAACATAATCCTACCTTGTCGAACATCTCTGGGTGCTATGGCGATCGCATCATTGGAATGCAGCTCAGTGACGCAGCAGTCATCAGGAACCACTGAACCATTGCTGAAACTGTGAGGTGTCTCCGGGAGTAAGGGAATTGGTGGTGCCATAATGTTGTGATTTGGACAAATGCATCCTGTCTGAGTCATCCCGCAACCATCCCCTTCAGAAACTTCCTGGTCGCCATTGTGATCTGTGCGCAAACACTCCTCAAACCATCGGCAGAGCACACCACAGGTGAACTGGCTGGAGTTCTCGTTGTTGATAAGCAACACCTCTACCAGCCTCTGCTCCAGCAATTCCTTAGATACCTGAGGCTCATCTGCAGCTGGATGTCTCGCCAGACACAGCTGGACAAAGTTCTTATCAAACTGTAGGAACGAGTAAGGTCTTTCCGAGTTGAGTTGGCTGCCACAGAGTTCAACGACTTCCTGATCCCTGGCTGTGGCTGTCTCCAAATGAAGGGGACAGCTTTGATTGGCCAGATGGTGGTCAAGAGAAAGGAGCATGGGGGAGTGTGTCCGGCAGATGACAGGGTGACGGTTGAAACGGAGGTAGAGGGAGTACTTGGTGGGATCTGGATTTTCTAGGGACCAGGAACAACCAGGTCTCCTGGAGGGAAACAGCTCCCTTAGGGAGAAAGAGCCATAGAGCACCCCGGCTACAAGGCTGGAGCATGGTGAGGAGATGGATGAGGGGGTCCCCTCTGCCCCACCGCTGGGGATGCTGTCGACAGCCCCATGGACAGCTTCAGCCAGGGCAGAGAGAGGAGCTAGAGCTAAGGCAGACACGGCAGCCAGGGCCCCAACCACAGTCAGGAGGGAGGACAGCACAGACAGACACGCCCCACCAGCAGTGTTCATCCTATGACATTCGTCCTGCAGGGGAAGAGAAAAGAGAATAGAAGGAGATTGGGTTGAACATCAAACATATTTGTGAATATCAGACAAACCTGACAAAATCAACATGGCAGAGAAAAAAAGAGACTGTAATGTTATGTACAACTTGAAAAAGATAAACCATGTGTGTTTGGAAAAGTGTTTTGGACTGCTTTGTGCCTCCTTTCGTGATAACACAACCCCTTTTTATTACAACCATTCTCACAAAGTTCTTGAAATGCACACGCAGACACACGAGAACTGTCAAAAACACAAACACATCCCTGCTGGGCTGGATTAAAAGGGTTGATGACTTGGCTGTTGAGACATGCACTGTGGGGCCTGTTTTACCCTTTCCAGCTGATATGTGTGCGCACGTTTGCACGCACACACTCATACGCCATCCTGCTGAGCGGATCCCCCAAGGCTCCGGCAAACTATTACCATCACTGACACAGTGAGGGTCCGCCAAAAGCATGATTTTAACTCACAGAACACGTACTCACACTCACACACACACACACACTCCTGACAAACCTCACCTCTATATATAGTGTTTTAGTGTTTCACTTAAAACTCAATAGCCACTAAACTTTTTTTTTTTCCCGCTGTACCTGGTTGCTCCATCACACAAGACTTTCAACAGTGGCGTGTTGTGGGTAAAATTACTGAGGAAGCTCGTCACATGCATGGTTATTTATTTATATATATATATATAAATATATATATAATTATATCAAAGAAGGGATCAAAGAAGCGTCTAGCTTCCCTTGACCTCCGAAAAACTAATCACGCTCCGGTAGTGGCATGACGTTGTCTCATCTGATTGGCTGATCATTGAAAAAAATGGTCTACAAGGGAAGCCAGCCTGGTCTGGCCTCCTTTGCGACGCGATATGATTTAAATTAATGATTCACCACAAGTGGGCGCTGTTTCAATGGAAAAAACGGCGATTGGAGAAACTGAGGCAGAATCCTCTTTTTATTCGCTCTAAAATTAAGAGTTTCAGAACAATGACAGCCGCGCTCTCTAAAATTACTAAATGAATGGACATACACAAAAAATAGAGACGGCTGTGCTTCCCTTTGCTTCTGGGAGAAAACGCCACGGATATGAAGTGAATAAAAGCAAGTCTACAAATGAGAATGGATTCATTTATGGATCAATCACCTGCAATTCAAAGGTACCTTTTAATATGAAAGTTTTATCTATTCATACCTGGGGTGGGCATTCAAAGACTTCATTAACCTATTTGCTTTTTTTCTCCACAATGTAGGCTAATCTATGTATGTGTCTATATGAATATCTGTGTGCATGTTTATGTACATCTATGTTTGTATATGTACGAGAGTGTATAAATTCTGTTCTCCCCTCTTTCCTCTGTAGGCCATTTGATGGACATAATATTACCTGAAAAATGTGTATGACTTGCGCTGAAGTTTTCAAATGACAAAAGAAATTAAGACTAAGTAAAAAAAAAAAAAGAAATAAGATGACTTTTTGAATTTTCAGCTTTTGTCTGATAGTTGCTAGCTTCCTAATAGAAATGCCATGTCTAACTGTACTAATGCCTAATCAAGGCAGGGTCTAATCCAGATAGTCATTACCATGAGAGATGCTAGTTGTTAGCTTTTCCAATTTTACTGTCGGTATCTCCTTCCTGATAGACAGCAGAACAAGTATTTAATCCAGTGGCTTAGAGATGCTAGTAGTAAGTCTCTCCAGGGATAATGCATTCCTGAGACAACAGGTGTGTCTCAATCAGTATATTGGCTCCTTTTTTAACACTATTTTAAACTCCATAGTGCGTTCACACTGAAATGTAAGCCAAAATTCAGTCCTCTGAAAGTAGCTGAAAGCTGCCCTAATAACAGCCAAAAATCTAGCGTGAAATGACAGACACTACTTGTACTAAACAGACACCATACCGCCGGTGTAGAGGAAGGGACTGGACTCATATCGACTCAGTAGGGGTAGGACAGTAAATGTTAGCAGTTTTGAGCTGGTTTAACAGATGTACATAGGTTATACATGTTACTTATTATTGTTATAGTTCTTGAAAGTTAATTTGGCTGAAGAATCAAGATGTTAGTTCATCGCTACCAGCAAGTGCAAAACATCAGAGCTCTATTTGGGTCAACACATACCCACGATTGCACTACAGAAGCCAAGTGCTGGTACACTTGAGACACACTCAATGAGTTTGTCTAATGAGTACAGTGTTAGTTGCCTTCTCTTTTTTTAAAATCAGTACATCATCCAATGCACTGCAACTCACTGTAGAATAGATAAATATATCATAAGTCTGAAATATTGTATTTAAAACATTGTAATTACCAAGTCTGCGTCAGTGATAAACGTCTGCGTCAGTGATAAACAGGAAAAGAAAATAACTATATATTTCTTTAGAAAATGTATGATATAAAATATTATGATAGTATCCTATAGATATTTCTATAGAATAAAAGAATCAGTAAACTAAAAGTCAATATTAAAAAGAAAGAAAAACATAACTGTACATGTTTGGAGAAGTAAAATATTGAATGTGTAAAAATTTGGTGCTTTTTATTAATATTTTATGCATTACAGGGTTAAAGGTACAGGCTTTATATTAATAAAAATCAAGTGTTGCTTTCATAAATTTTATGAAAGTCTTAGAATTGCTTAGAATTAGTTATTTATAATACATATGTGGCGGCGTGCCTCATACAAGGCTGCCATTTTGCACCGCCATCTTGAAATGCGGTAGCCAAAAGGGGACAAACTTGTTAGCAATGCACGTTTTAGGGACACACCCCGCCCCCGTGTTGTTGCTACCACAGTCGCTAGTACCTGGGGAAGAGATGGAGGAAGTAAACACAATTGTGGGGAACACAATCTGTTCTTTTTTCTACTGACACGGAGGACTGTTTTTATTCTTTGCCGCCTGAGAGGGAGCTCAGAATACCACGAAAAAGAAAAACAAAAAGAAATCATAGTCGGGAGAAAACAAGAGTTCACATCGGGGTGGCATTTAAGAAGGTTGTAGCCTTTCTAGTAGAAAGTTGAGCTAATTCAATGTAACATTAAAATTTTTGTTTGTGCCATGTTAGAAACAGGGCAGAGTTGGTCAGCAACTACTTTACTCCAGTTTAGGTTGGATGATTGACCGTTACTTTTTATATAAACGCCATGCTAAGCAGCTGAATCATATGGCTGAATTAGCTCATGTGCAGCATGCTAATCAGCTCTGCAGGCTGCTAACGTGACATTTATATGACTCAGCTGTGTTGGAGAAGGAATACATCTAAAAGTTGCAGGGTAGTAGCTCTGGAGGACCAGTTATATGCATCTATATAACTGTATATAAAAAAAACCACGTCAATTGATAGGCAGGTGATGCGGACGTTGCATTGCGGTCCATTGTATCCCCTGACGGCTACTGTATTCTTGGAAAGCGAGAGGGGAGTGGGTAAAGTCATTGTAAATCTACAGTTTCACCATTAGATGTTACACACTAGGGCTTTAATGTAGGATATTTTATTGTATCACACACTTTAGATTTTACAGTGCAAAAACGTCTGCTTTTAATGTACAACTTCTCAAGGCAGAATCATCTGATGGTTAATCACAGTGGTAATGTATAACATTTGCTGTGTATTCTGGACTGTGAATGACCATCCAGAATCTTATCAACAAGTCCAAAAACCAGACTGTGATGATATGGAATTGTATTAGCTTGGCCTTGCTAATTTACACCTGTTTGATGGTATTAATGCAGAAGAGTAACTGCAAAGTTAGAGCAACATGTAGATCATGTAGTTAGGGCATCATATGCCTTTAAGGCAATGTGTTTTCCAGGGTCATCCAAGTAGTTTTTCTACAAGGCCATGTAAATTTCTGCTAGCATTACAAAGAAATGGCAGAAAAAGAGAGTGGGTACTGTTCTCCCTGCCTCCAGTTCTTACCTCTGTATCTCTACCTCCTCTATTTTGAATTTTTTTTAAATGTGACAAATTCGCCCTGATGCACATTTGCAAGAATAATGGGACCAAATAATTGAAATGATTCATCATTTCAGTAAATCATACAGGTGTTGTGAAAATAGCAATATTACAAAGTGGAAACTGCATTACTAACCCACCTTCAGAAAAATGGATATATGTTCACAAATTAAATTAACTAGGTATGGCAAAGTGTGAAAGGATTAAGGTCAGACTGTCAAAACTTGTTATTATTCAGAGTTGTACAAGCTGTAAGTAAGCTCCATCACATCCTTTTCCTGCAGAGATCCCAAATGATGGGAATCTTTCCTGAAGCGGTTTCACAGCACAACTGTGCCATCCAGTGGAGGCCAAATTCATTTCTGTGATTGAAAAATCACTAAATCAAACAAAATTGACATGCACAGTTAGGATGTGAGGCAAACAAGAGAAACTCTTACTGGCAGCATTTTTAATAAGAATGGCTTGAATAAATATTTAAATCTCTTAAAGCAGACACCTGGATATTCCAGACCTATCTGAATACTGGATGAAACCACCTATGCAGGCCTATGCTTCTCAAACACAGATAGCAGCACATTTATCCAAAGGGAGCATACTGATGTTTGTGTATCAGTACATGTAATACTTTGAAAATTAAAGATTTTTATAGTGGAATCTGACTCCACCATTTGAGCCTTTGTTAAAAGCAAGACGAGTGTGCCATCTAGTGATAATTATTCCTACGTGCAATGATGTGCCCTTCTAAAATGATAAATAAAAAACTAAATCAAAATCAAACGAAAGAGTCTGTTCAAAAACTACAATAGCAACCTCGTTGGTCCTTAAATACAAATAATAACAATATTAAATGTACGCTATTAGTCTACGGGCAATTCGGCGCGCATTTAAAACATCGTAATGCTGAGTGTCAGTCTTGAATTACAGGCAGGTGTTTTAAATTAGTCCCTAATTAGCAAGGACAAGCTTAATAAACAGCTGCCAAGTTAGCAATGTTTCAGTCCTCAACTAGCCTATTTGATATAGCGTTTTGAGGGTTAAAAATGACTAATGATTTATCGAAAAAGAAAGGGAAGACTTCGAGCGAGAAAAAGACCAAAAGAAAAGCTAAAAGAAGAGAGACTTACGCGATGTATATCTATAAAGTTTTGAAACAGGTAGGCAAAGAAAGCACGCAGAACTTTTTTGTCCTCGTGTCCCGTTTCAAAGAATTCCTTACCTGCCCGCAGGTCCATCCGGATACGGGTATTTCCAGCAGGGCTATGAGCATCATGAACTCCTTCGTCAACGACCTGTTTGAGAGGATTGCCACAGAGGCGTCCCGGCTGGCTCAGTACAACAAGCGCTCCACCATCACCAGCAGGGAGGTGCAGACAGCGGTGAGGCTGTTGCTGCCAGGGGAGCTAGCCAAACACGCCGTGTCCGAGGGCACCAAGGCCGTCACCAAGTACACCAGCTCCAAGTGAAGAAGCGGGTTTATAATGGTTCATGCCCTGTGCGAGGAGTTTCCATGTACCATTTCAATAAATCTTCAAACTCTTTCCCCCCTTTTTTTTTTCGTTAAACGACCTCTTACAACTCATCTCCACTAGATGGGGTGAGCGTCTATCTGTTCAATGTCCCTGCTTCAAAGTCTGGCGGATCGATTCAGCGATGTTGAAATGTCAAATGTTAATGGGACTTGTTAACGCCTTGTATGCTTTTGAACACAACCAGTGTTCAAAATCACAAACCACACACAAAAAAAAGGATTCGCCAAGGAAGTCAAACGTTTATCTAGTTCTGACGCTGGAAAACTTATGTTTTGTTTTTCATCTAGAAAATTCTGTTTCCAATTCACGTGCGCCGTCATTACTCTACATAATCCTCCACACAATCATCACACGAAAATTAAATACAGCACCTGTGTTTGTGAAGAGCTGAGCACAGCGGCCCTAACAGGTGAGAAATTAAACAGGTGGCTGCCTCGCTCGAGACTTAAATTCAGCTTTCTGCCTGTTCTGCGTGCAGACATGCACATAAATTACTACACATAAAAGTGGTGGGGATGTTTTTCTTTTTTCTGTGGCTATTTTACATCTGACAAAAACATGAAGAAGCTGTAGGGAAAACCCAAATATTCTTAAACGCTTTGGTGTGTTGGGCCAAACCGGTTGATATTACATTGTCCCTCCTTTGTCAATTCAGAGGGGACAATGTCAAGATATGCAGCAGACTGGTTAATCATTCGGAGAAATTTAAATTGTAAAGGAACCCTCCTGTGTGGGCACTACACTATATTTGTGACCTGCAAATGTCCAGATGACAAATCAGTGGCCTGTTTATTGTTCCATTTTTCAATGAAGAAATGTGTTCCTTTACCAGGAATTGTTTATGTAATATCATTAATCACAAGCAAGGCAGCCACAGAGTGTTAAGAATGGTAACATCTAAAAATATACCTGTATTCTTCTTTTGGGTTTCCTTCGCCCTTTGTGAGGTTCATGTAACAGTGGCAAAGGTCATTGTTAAGTTGTACTTATAAATGAAGTATATTTGTAACCTAACAGAGGGAATAATGCAACACTGTATCCTTGTTATGCATTCTAATCAGGGCTTTAAAAAGCGACACTGAATAGTACTTGATTGCAGCATAATGGCACTAGCGTTTGCACCAGCTCAATCTGCATAAAATGGAGGAACTGGAAAAGGTCTCTCTAATTAGGATGTTGTTTACATCAGACTTTACATACACCTATTAGGTGGCTTTTATCAACATCCCACAAAGCCGGGTTCAGTGTAATGATACACTTGGGTGTGACTCCCTCCACCGACTGTTATTGTTGTGATATCTATTTTAGATGTTTCTCAGCTTTCTTGGTAATGATTTAAAATCTGCAGAAGTTATTATGAGGGTGATACAATCTTTGATGGCAGTTACTTTGCTCATGATTATCATGGTCATTTAGGTTTTGTATCTTGCACCCTTCCCTATATCCCCTCTCGTGCCAGCGCCTAGTGGTAGTCATCGCTGTCTGCTTTAGGCAGACTGCTATGAACACATTATGGATGGGTGCATTAGTGAGTGATGCAGAGGCTGGGATGGCTTGCCTTGTTTTCATGTGAGAGTGCATCATTAGAAAATGTTCCACTTGGCAGGGAAGTGCGTATTAACTGCAACTGCAATGAAATGAGGTTGTGATAGATGGTTAAAGTTATGAAGGACTATTAGCTTGAAATATGAACCTCTCAATTGTCATGATGAAACAGAGGGCTATTTGCGTGGTGATCAGTGCATTGAGAGACAATTGAAATCTGCAAAGACCGATACAATACATTATAGGTAGAGGGTTCAGAGCTGAGAGAGTACAGAAAAAGTAATCATCCATCCACTGAATAGTTCGGAGTTACTGTTCAATACAAGACTAAATTTATAAGTTCTTTGCCAACATCTTGAGCATTGCGATGAGATTTGAGGAAGATCTGCTAACTGGGCACTAGTCTAAACCCTGTTGTAGACTTTTAAGAGCCATGTAAGTAAACCAGCAACTGTTTGTTTCTTAGAGGCACTTTAATAGCATTGGACTCTCAAAGTAGACTGTGTGAGTCTAGATCAATACATATGTACAAATAAGGATAAACATATGCAAATCACAACCAGCAGACAAATCTTATAAAGGCAGCCACAAGCTTCCCATAATGTCAGCAGTCAATTAAGGAATCCCTCTGCTCTTTAGCTCAGTGTATCAGAGCCCAAATGTGTAAATTAGATCGTAATTGCTCTTGTTCCGGCACAGAGTTGTCCAAATATCAGTGATGATGTCATGAGTTCTGACAATCAATGAACTTGGAATCACCTGATGGCAAACTGAGTGCTTTGGTTCCATTAAAAACGTTCTCGCTAAACTTAGAATCCGTTTGGTTGCTCTGACTCTGTCTTAAACTAACAGCAGACCCAATTGCAAATCCATTAGCATCTAATATTACTGTAATTACTGTGTACATTTCATTATGTTCTCAGTATATTAAATGGCTGTTCGGTGTGGTGGGAGGGCTATAGTTTAATCCCTTTCTGTGTTACTGTGTGCCACGGTACTCAAAATAGCATTAAGAGCCTCATAATCAGAGGGAACTAATTGCCTATGATTGCATAAATGAAGTGGCTCACTCTCATCAGGGCTTCCGCTGATGTCCGGCCTCTTTCCGCCCCGGGAGAGGAAGGTGGTTGACCGCGATGGAGAAAAACCTTGAAAAGTATGGTACTGGTGGTTAATGTGAGGAAACCGAAGATCTAATATGCCAACGGGGGGCTGTGAGGGCAGGGGGTGTTGCTACCGCTGATGTTTTTTTTTTTCTTCTTCTTCTTTTTTTTCCTTTTTTGTCATCAGAGTTGCCAACGCTTCACAGAAGGACAAAAAAAAAGAAGAAGAGAGAAACATGAATGCCCACCATTTGAGAAATGAATTTATCGAAGTGGCTGTCTTTTTCCCCATTAGTAAGTGTTTAGTTCAGCGTTTTAAATAATTGCGTTACCAGGAATGATATTTAAAATACATTTGGGAGTCAATGAGGCGGGAAAGTGCCTACATGTTCTGCTGATGACACCCAGGCCATTTGGAAGACATCAAAGTAGAGAGGAGGTAGCCCAGATGCATATTATAAACTCATTATGTATATCATTTAAAAGGATGTACTCCAGCCGCAAAAACAATATTCCTAGTCTCTCTCTGGTAATGTGTGTTTTCAAAGTTGAAACTCTTACTCGCTTTCTGTTTAATGTGGCATCTATTACCACACTGTAGCATGATATGGATGGCCTTGTTTTCCATACCAGAACAGTCGTTAAGGTAAAGAGGACATGCAACCACGCTTCTGTGTTATAAAATGCAAAATAAGGTAAAACCTCTTTGCTAATATCATGTATGTCTCCACCTGTGGCTCAAATTTTGTCTTCTGTAGAGCTTGAAGCCACCTTGATGGTGTTCCCTAAACACACCTTCAAATCTGCTTGTTTTATCAAATAGGCCTGCATTGTTTATCATACAGAACGTAGCTTTCCGAAATCTCAAAGGTCATCTTTCCCAGCCATGCCAGCAGTCTGCGAGCTGGTTTCCTACCACTGGAAAATGGCTGTTCATCAGTCAGAAGAGATGTTTATCAGATGCCTAGCGAGTAGGCTTAAGAGGCTTAATTATGCGCCGTCCCTCTGCCATCAGAACGCCACACGTGGGGCAGAGTGACACAGCGGTTGCCAGTCATTCAGCCTAATGTTCTAATGCAGGGAGCCATGTGGATACAGAAAATCCATTAGAGATCTTAGCAGCAAAAAAAGACATTTTGAAAGCTACTTACAGGGGCATACAAATATGTTGTTCTTATTTGGGCTTCCTCTTACAGAAACATCAAGACAATTTCAGCCTATACGTTCCTTAGATGTTTAAGCCAGGATTGTTTAGCCATCACTCATTTCTTTGCACTTTTTCAAAACAAATTTTATTTTTAAAACCAGGCTTAGATTTAGATGCATTGTAATAATTCCCCAGCCTTTCTGAGGACATTTTGAAGCTCTTCCTTATGTTGCTGCCTTTTCTTATGTTATCTGCCAAGATGACCCTTCACTGCTTCAGTGATATTGAGGTCCAGACTCTGGGGAGGATTCATCACTCCATAAGACCTCCTGAGACTGGTTTTTCAGTCCAGTTTTTGTGTCATTCATCATACTTTACCACCTTTTTTTCTCAGTAACAGAATCTTATGAAGGACTTCTTAACAGCCATCCTTTTAGGGAAACCGTAGGAGGCTTCAGTGAACAGTACATGGATCTACTGAAGCAACTGAAGCAACTCTCTGATCTTTGGTGGATTTGATCCTGTTTCTTAAAGACATGACATTAAAGTACTGTTTAGCTGCTTTGATTAGTGTTTAACTCTATCCCTTTTTGTCATGGACTCGTCCAGTATTCTTCGTTTTTCTAGTAGACACACCACATGCTTAAATAGGCTTATGTAGTTTTAAGCTAATTGCTTTTTGGTGCAAAAGTGCTATTTTATGCCCATCAAAACTGTGTTTTTTCTATTGCAAAATTTCATAGAGGCAGCTGAGGAATCAAATGGTGAGTCTTTAGGTCAGGTTGAGTTCAGCAGCTTAATTAGCAAAATAAAATAAAAAATCTTCCTCTGAAAATGGTCAGGTGCGAGGATTGAACTGACTATGAGTATTTAAAGCAAAAAGTGACCACAGAAAAACGTCAAGATGGCTGTCATTTAGAAAACATGGCTCTTTTAACCCCCAAAAGTTATGTGAAGTTCATTCGACATTTTGTTACTTTCAGCCTGAGAAAAAACGACTTCATGGCAGTCTCGAGGCAAACAAGAGAGGTTAGAGTGGGTGCACGTGCATGGGAGACAAAAATAGCATAACTGGTCACACTGCAGGGAGGATCTCATACCAAATATCAAAAGAACTCTGTGAACAGCCTGCAGGCAAAAAGTGGACAGCAGCCAGAGAGGGTTCAGCATAAACGGACATCAGGCCTTTTAAAACAACCTGTCTCATCTTCTCCTTCCCATCTTACAAAATCACAATTTCTCCTGGAGAGGCAAGATGTCCCGAGGCAGCTTTGTCTTCACATCCACAGCCTTGCGTTCTCTTGAACTGGACAAGGAAATGCTGGAGAGGGACAATTACAAGAGGCAGCTCGCCACCCACCACCTCAGTAGCTATATGATGAAAAAAGAGGCACCGGACAGAACACAAAGGTCCAGCATTGGTCGGCCAGTAGCTGTCTGCCAAGACATGGTCATCCAAAATGCTTTGTACACAGGAGACCTGGAAGCTATGCAGCATCTTTTTCCCAGAGGATCCACAACAAACTTTGTCATTGAGCCTCAGGGAGGGGAAATGCGCTGGGTGGCCCGGGGTGAAGGTAAGAGAGAACATCTATCTTCATTAGAAAGCAAGCAGAGAAATAGCAGGTATTTTTTAATACATTTTAGAGATTAGCACCCAGAATTCTGACATTTAAGATATTAAGTAGAGGTGCCTCACTTTGCATGTTTAAAGACACAGTAATGTAATATTAATAGAAACGGACCACGTGGTAATATTAATAGTAACCACTAAAACTCTCACCACAAAGTCAGGCCCAGGAGGCATTTGCTCTGTTAAACACTTAGTTCATACTGTTTAATTTCCCCTGCCCCTTTAACACTAAATGCTGCTTGAAATCAAATTTTCTGGGTTAGTTTTCACCTACAGCAGTTTGTTTGTTTTTTTACTCTAAATAAATATTGAGGACGATAAGTTAATAGTTTGAATTCACTATCATAAAACAGATGTTTGTAACAGTGGTACTAATACTTGGATATTTAAAATAAATGTGTTGCATTTGACTTTTTCGAATGCAAATGTTCCATAAGCTTCAGTGCAATAACTGAAAACCGAGGCTAGATATAGTGCACAGTCATTGGCTCCCATGTTACTGCACTGGCAAGGTTCACGGGGTCACCCAAAATATCACATAACACCTCCCTGAAATAGCCCTCTCTGCACAAACAACCCACACAAGGGGTCCTCTCGCTCCAAACTTCACAACTAAAACTAATAAAAACAAAGTTCGTCAGAATATGGCTTCTATGGCTTCTAAAATAAGGTGGTACAAGCCAAAGAACTACCGTGAAGATGTGATCGCCACAGCCAAAGCAACAGGATGCGTCCTGCAGTTCTGGAATTCTCTACTTGTAGGCGATGAGCTGACTATTCTCAGCATTGTGGACAACGAAGAATATGGCTACCTTGTTGACGCCATTTATGACACCAGCAATTTAGAGGAGTGGAAGAACTTCAGATTTAACTACAGATGCCTCAGTAGGTTTGATAGGTCACTCTTTCTGTATGAATGAATGAAAAGTGCTGTCATTCTGATGGGCCATGTGATTAGCAATACATTATGTGTGCTGCTAACTAACATTCTAACTTTAAAATGTCTTAAAAGTGACCTCATGGCCATTATGTTCCCCGTCTGCAGGACTGTGGTCACTTACTTACGAGCAAGAACTGACGACGCCGCTTCACATCACAGCTGGTCGAGGTTTCAGTGACTGCCTGAAACTCCTGTTGCAACGCAGGGCAAATGTAGATCTGGCACCCGGGGGCATCACTGCACTGCACGAGTCCTGTGAAAACTGCCAGGGAGAGTGCACCAAGCTGCTGTTGATCCATGGTGCCAATGCCAACGCTGTCTCAGAAGATGGCCTCATGCCTTTGCATGTTTGCACAAGCCCTGAATCTCTTGAGTGAGTATAAGAGAATGAAACTAGAAGCCATACTCCAGTTCCTGATATGATGCAATATAATACACAAATTCAATTTACCATCACAAGAGCAGGTTTCAGTTATACGTCAGTGAACCGTGTCATCTTTCTGCAAGTTTAACATTAGCAACAAAGCGCAAAGAAAACCAAAGAATTAATCATTTTTCCATGAGAGAAAGTGTTAAGCAGTATTTGATCTTGCATCCTGTAATTTTGTGGGACCACAAAATTCTGCACCACACGTGCAGACCATTGCAGTGCTGGTTAACCAGCGTTGGTGTCATCCTGGACATGTTACTGTTAATGAGAAGATCTTCACAAGAGACATGGAACTGCTAGCTTCTTGCATCGGACCTGAACAAGCCTCTCATTGAAGATCATTACTTCCAGTGGCATGAAGAACAAGAGCACTACAATATTGAATTTCCCTCTGGGATCAATAAAGTATTTCTTCTTTCTTTCTTTTCTTCTTTCTTTTGTTGCCAGATGTGCTAAGCTCCTCCTTCAGTATGGTGCTGCTATCAATGGTCGCACCCTGGATGAAGACGATACTCCCTTACATACAGCAGCCAAGAATGGCCTCCCAGACCACGTGGAGCTATACCTACGCTACGGAGCAGCTGTGGACAAACAAAATGATGAAGGCCTCACACCCCTGAATGCAGCATGTGCACAGCCTCAGGAGTTGCAGGACCTGGGACGTTACTTCAAAGTGTGCCAGCTGCTGCTGGCGGCAGGGGCCAGTGTTCACATCACGGATCAGGACAAGCACACACCTTTGCACATGGCCTGTAAGAATGCAAATCCAGAAATAGTGGATCTCCTGCTGGCCAACGGCACCTGCGTTAACGACATGGACTATGGTGGTGAAGCTCCTATGCACAACATCCTCAAAGTGGTGTGCTTCAAAGCTCAACATGATCCTGAGAGGATTGTCCGTGCTCTGCTCAACCATGGGTCCATTCGTGTGTGGCCGGGAGCTCTCCCTGTGGTAAGAAACTATAAGTTATGTGAGATTAAAATAATATCTTGAATTTTAAATAAGGGCTAAAGCTGTCAGATCTGGTTTTCAGAATCATTTTGAAAGTATGAATTAGTCAGCTAGCTTTAAAGGTGGCTCATTTAGAATAATTAGCCTGTGCTGCACATGTAACACCTTGAATGGGAGTCTTGAAACACTCAACTGTTCTTGCAGACTTCACAAGTTCCCATTTAAATCATCACCATTTTATGACACGACATGAAGTGTTGCACTCTGTGGGAAACAGACTACAACTATCAGTGAACCCACGTGCACTAGACAAAATGCCTGGTTCCTAATTAGGCAAGTGTTAATAGGAGATTAATTAGCACTAATTGCATAATTTCCAGTTAAACCCCTGGAGGGAAGACCAATCTGTTCATTTCACAAGTGTTTAATTACTTTTTTTCTTCAGTTCTATGGAGTCAGAAGCTTGCTCATGAACTACTATAAGGATTGTGTGAGTCTGGCTGTTTATATCTGAGTTGGGATGCATATTTTCAGGTGTTGAAGCACTGCTCGCAATCTCCTCGCACCATTGAAGTTCTCCTGAATGCCTATAGTCAACTGAAAATCACAGACACCTGGACTGAATCTGTGCCTGAAGAGGCATTAAAGGCAAGCTTTTTAAATTGTTCATTTGGGAAGTTTTCAAAGATGAGTTTTAATTCCGAAGAAATATTTTCTGTCTAAAAACAGTGGCCACTCAGATTTTTATTTCCATGTCTTTCCCCCAAATTGATATGAATTGCTCAGAGTATCTGATTATCATCATGACTAAATGGTTACAATTGTTCAGATGAAGCCATTTTTTTTAACACAGAGCCTTTGGAGGACTAACACTGAAAATTGAACATCTCATGATATTGCTGCAGTCATATTTGATATTCACATTCAGCTAACAGTAAATTAATTATATTTCGGTGCATGCATAGCTAATGACATTGTAGACTGACAATTATAATGGTCCATCAAATTTAAATGTCAATCTGTGCTTTAATCCATCTAGAAGAACAAAGTCTTCTATGAGTCGATCTTCTCCTTGGCAATGATGCCTCGCTCCCTCCAGCACTTAGCTCGCTGCAGACTCAGAGGCTTCCTGGCAGGCCGGGTGCACAAAGTGGTCCCAAAACTTAATCTTCCCACCTTCATCAAGAACTACCTGCTCCTGGAATATCGAGGATATGTCCATTAAAAACATGTTGTTTGTTAAGTGTAATGTAGGGTGCTGTTAAATGTTTAGATGTGATTTTTACATTTTTAATCATTTTATGAATCATCTACATTAGTTTGCATTATTCATACTCAGAAGAAGGAAATAGTTGCTTATTTTCTGCTATCTTCAATCCACATAAGTTGTTTCTGCATACTTATAGGAATGATTTGGCACCACTAGAGGGAGCCATAGCCTAGAACAGAAACTTTATTTGAAATTTTCTGTTTATATTTTATTTTTCTATTTGTGGACTTAAAATTACAGAGTTTGGGATTTTATACATAATAATGTTCATAATTGCATGTACATTTCTACAATAATAATATATTCAATTGAGGATTACCATAAAATATTTGCATAAGTAGTTATCCACGGAGATTATACCATGAACAGTTTATATAAACATACTTGATGTGAAATTAAACAGATCTACCGTGGTCATGAATTCAGTTCATGGTTTTGTTTGTTATTTATTATCATTATTATTATCATTTGTTGTCGTTGTTGTATGTTTGTTTTTTTCTTTTTTCTTTTTTGTCTTGCTGATCTGCTAATTGATGTTTACTGTGTCTAATTCTTCTGGAGGGAAAATGACAAAATTAAATAAAAAAATAAAAACAAGATTTAAGTTTTAAAAAACAAGCATGTATCACATCAAAAAGTTACTTTTAATAAAAAGGTAACACATTTTGTAGTCTACATTTATAATGCATTAAAAATGATATTTTATTTTGTCATTTGAAGTTGATGACAACATTTCATCAACAAAAATTAAAATGCATGGACTGTTATTTCTCTCCACGAGTGATCTGTAAAAACAAAAAAAAAGCTTTTTCTCTGGAAAAACACTCAACCGGAATTTATATTTAAATTCAGTGACAGGTTAAAAGTTGGGTTTCTTTTTTTCTCTTTTAGCCTGTGTGTTAGTTTTTAGTTCAAAACATCTTAAAACAAATGTCGTCTATTTTAGGGAGAAACTGGAATCTTTAAATTGAAAAAAAAAACAGATACTAATTTGTGGTAAATATGTAGCCTAACAGAAAAACGGGGGAAAAACATGGTGAGGCGCTCGGCAAATGGTTTCAATAGATAAAAGAGAGGTGCTGCTGAAGTCAGTTGCAATTATAAGAATTAGGCTGGCCTGGCCCTCCATTCCTAATCAGAGTCGCTGGTGATAATGTTTATGTCCTCGTGCAATCAGACGACCGGTTGAAGAGCTCGGGCACCCAGGACTCAATAGGGCTAATCATCATCACACCCCATTGCCATTTAAAAGGTGAGATGATCTGCGATTAAAGAAAAGCGAAGAGTGATTTTTATTCTCCACATGCATCCTTGATCAGAGATGAATGACTATTCCCCAATGAGCGCAAAACAAAATGTATGCATCATTGTCTGAAAAAAAAGTTTTGCATTCGTTTTCAGTTCAGTTTCTTGGAGTTCAAACAAATCCACGATTTGACTTTGGGCACTTTGAATCCGTGTCCGCACTGCTGTTGACCTCGCATAAACGTCTTTTATCTGCTTCTAATTTCGCACAGAGTATCTCTCTCCAGGGAACAATTGTTGCAGCACGTCTTTTTCTGGAGCCCAACGCATTGTTTTTAGCTGCGCTGAATAGGACAGAAAGCGGGGAAACATCTGCCTCTCCTCCCTCCTGACTCTGATGCCCATCGGCCCCAATATTCCAACAAAAGCCACCGTTGTTTTTCGCTGTCCCTTGAATCCAGAGTAATTACTTATCATCAATCAAAATTAATAATAGCTGATTGGGTTGGTGTGGTCAACGATTATAGAAGGGGAAGGGCTGGAGCAGTCTCTCACACCGCTTTCGCAGTCAATGGTGAACCTGGCAAAAAAAGGGGGAGGAGGGCTAGAGAGGGGGGGGCGACTCCTCTATTTGGTCTCCACTGGGAAACTACCGCCTCTCAAGACGGCCAAAAAGTCAGGGGCTGAATAAGGAAATGAAGCGTAATTTGAGGAAGATGGATGAGCCCCCAGGGAAACACCCCCTTTTCATTCCTCTTGTATTGCAGATGATAACCAATGCGCTCTCGCCCTCTGTCTCTGCGCGCACACACGGTGCGTCGGAGAGGGGCGGAGGGAGGAGTCGCAGAGAGGGGAGAGGTAGATAGATAGAGAGAGCGTGTGTTTAGGTCTCAGTGTGAGACAAATAAGAGGGGAAAAAGGTAGCGCTTGGGCACACAACAAAGCGCCCGACAGGCTGACCAACGCGTATTAAGTGCAGAGATCCGAAGAAGCAGTCCACTCCCAGGGATGACAACACGCCAGAGGACCCACTTTCAATTTACTCCGTATTTACACTGAAAGTTTGGCGCGTCACAGAGGAGAGGACATCTGCTGTCAACTTCTCACCAAATAAAAGTGCTTGCCTGCAAAGATGCAGAGACCGGGCGGTCAAGGGACGGCGTTTTCAATCGACTCCCTCATAGGAACCCCTCAACCCAGGCCTGGACACCTGCTCTACACGGGCTATCCTATGTTCATGCCGTATAGACCTTTGGTTATCCCACAGGCTTTATCCCACTCGCCTTTATCGTCCGGGATACCTCCACTGGCGCCGCTGGCTTCTTTTGCAGGACGGCTTACCAACACGTTCTGTGCCAGTTTGGGACAAGGGGTGCCATCCATGGTTGCACTCACCACGACGATGCCAAGCTTCTCAGATCCCCCGGACAGTTTCTACCCACCACAAGAGCTGCCTGGTCCCCGTCTGAGCGCCGCAGACTCTGTAACGAGAAGACAGGAAAGTCCGCACTCTGAGGAACTGCACAGCCGGGACAAGAGCTCTGAGCTGCTCAACTTCTCGGAAACTTTTCAAACAATATCAGGTAAGCTTGATCTCTTTAATAAAAACGACTATTTCTTTATAAGTGGTCCTCAAGGCTAGCGCTTAAAAAACTGAACAGTATGTGTAAAAAGCTGCGAGGCACTGCTTAAGCACATGGCGAAGGTTTTTGAAGGTTCTATCTTAGCTCAGTGTTGCCAAATTTGAGAGAAGATTTTATAATTCTACATTTATCTTATTGGTCTTGGGAATAGATCTTAATACACAATCAAGCTTTAAAAAATATTTGTAGATTCAGGAAAAAGATTTTGGCTGATTTGTTTCTGAAATGGCTTTTATGGCATAACGATTGGAAACAATGACCAAAACCATTTTAACTTAAATGAAATTAATATGAACAGGTTGTTAAACATGTTCTCGGATAGCCTACCAAAATGAGCTAAGATGCAATGAAAAAGTGCCATTAGGCTACAACCTTATAGAACGTCAAAAGAACATGAAATGTTCTTTTTTCTTTTATTTATTTTCCCCCGACATTTAACTCAGCTGTTTCGAAATTAAACTGATTTATTTTTTAAAAAGAAAACAATCTCCTTTTGACGTGCAGTTCATGACCTATTTGTTGAACATGTTGCCTCTCCTTCCCCTTAACATTTTAGGTGAGACCAAACTGTACAGTTCCGACGATGAAAAATTGGACCTAAAATCAGCGGACACAGTTTGCAGCGACCGAGAGGACAGCTCCGCTGACAGCGAGAACGAAAGTTTCTCGGACGGAAACAACTGTGGCCCGCTGTCCCAGAAGGGCAAACTAAAAACCGGCTCGCAAGAGACGCTGCCAACCGGCAGTTCGGCTGGGAAGAGCCGGAGGAGACGGACAGCTTTTACCAGCGAGCAGTTGCTCGAACTGGAAAAGGAGTTTCATTGCAAAAAATATCTTTCTCTGACTGAACGCTCCCAGATCGCACATGCACTTAAACTAAGTGAGGTGCAGGTGAAGATTTGGTTTCAGAACCGCAGGGCCAAGTGGAAACGAATCAAAGCGGGCAACGTTAACAACCGGTCGGGAGAACCTGTGAGAAATCCCAAAATAGTGGTCCCCATCCCAGTGCATGTCAACAGGTTTGCAGTGAGGAGTCAGCATCAACAAATAGAGCAGGGGACCAGACCATGATCTCAGATTTTTTTAAAAGATCAGAAAAATATTCACAACAGAACTCTTACCATGACTCTCATTTCGAAAGACTTGTTGAACGCATGAAGCACAAAAAGGAGGATTCAGTTAATTTGTCTGAAAGAAGGGACTGGCATAAAAATCAATTATTTGGCAATATGCTGTCATTTTTATTTATTGTGTGAATATGTACATAGAAATGGGTTAAAAAATGGTACAAATGGGCACTATGAGAAGTGACTGTAAATATTTTCTAATTATTTATATGTAGGGCCAAAACGTTCTGTTGGTTATGTGCATGTCCTCATTTGGTGAAGAAATTCTGGATTTTGTGTTTCGTACAATTTGTTGACCACATTTGCATGTAACTGAAGACGTTTTACATTTTCTTTGGCAGGTGTAGGGAGCATCTTTGAAAAATATTTGTGGGGGGATAAAAAAAATGGAAGGAAATACGAACAAAAAGGGACAACTGTGAAGTATAATTGATCTAATAAATCGTTTTATACAAATACTGCAATCCAGGCTGAATGGTTATTATTTACAAAATAGGTTTTACTGTGTGCAAGATCTGCTGCATGGTTTTTAAATGATTTTATCTTTGAATTCTTTTAAAGGCCTGCGCTATATAAACAAGAAAAACGGCACATTAACAACACATTTAGCACATTTGAAAATAAATATCAGTTTCTTCTATTTTCATCAAACAATGTTTCTGATAATTCTTTTAGATGTCAGGGAGTTTTTTGGTTTTTTTGCAAAGGGAAACATTTTCTCTTTAATATTGAAAAAACGTGTCACCGTGAATGCTTTCATTCGCACAATGTCGCATATTTGAGTCTCCTGAAGTTACAAATTATTCCTTTTTTCCTGAAACATGAGGATTTGAAAGGTAGATGAGTGTTTTTCAAATAGCTGCAGTGATTGATTTCTCTTTAGGAGGTCATTTTGTCTCAAGTGGACTGATGGTTCCTCATTAGGCTGAGCGCATTCAACACACTGTAATGAACTTCTCCATCAGTCACCACAGGCACCCAAACCGACAACGCCTACATGTAATTTCATAGCACCAAATCGTTTGTTTTGTTTTGTTTTTTTGTTATAAGAAAAAAATATATATATATATTTGAATTTATTTTAAAACCTTTAAAGAACCTTTAAAATTACCAATTTGTTTTTATTCTATATCTGCATGTAATTATGTCAGATTAATATTTTCTTTTTATATAGAAACTTGATTTGTAATTTGCCCAGAAACAGTCAGACATGCACGCAATTATTAAGATATGTTACAGTACAGTTTGGCAGTGATGCCATATATTTATTTAGAAAAAAAATAGACCAGTGGTTTGCAGTTATTATTTATTTCCCTTCATATTCATTTACAACAGTCTCACATAAATGAGAGCTTGATCAGTGAGATCAAACATGGGAAATGTAGAATACAAGGCAGCAATATTATAATAATTTGTGGTTGCAAGAATATCTGGCCACATCCTATTACAGGAAGATGAAAAGACGGCTTGATGTTTTCATTCAAACTTTCATATGCACAGCTCTGGTTGCAGTTTCTCTGAACCGCTTCCAGAAAAGTTTCATTTAAGAATATTTTCTCTTCACCTCAGAGGGGAAGAGAAAGAAGTGTCTGATCTCCAACTTTCTCAAAAAAAGAGCTAGAACACAAAATAACACACAGAGAACATTTAACCTTGTACAGCAGTCTCCACATATTTCTCTCAAATAATTTGTCATGTTAACATTTTGTAAATTAACATGGTGTGTGTGGAAGGATTTTAAGTGAAATCATGTGTGTTTTGAGTAAAACACAGAAGAAATTCATTCTACATTTGAATTCACTTAAGCCTTTCGTGCACATCTTAAGAACACGCTTTATTTCAGTTTGACCTCACAAAAGGGTCTTGTATCAACTGGGCAGCCATGAGTAGTAAAGTTTATTTCACTGTCCACCTCATACATCAAGACTGTGACACTTGGATGGGGACTCAAGGAGTGATGATCGTGTGAAGTAGCAGTGGGAAATTGTATTGTGCTACAAGAGCTGGCTAATATAGACAGTCAATTCCACGATGTTGTGCCAGAGTGCAGCAGCTATTTTAGTCGGCATGAGCTGCACCGTGGAGGTGATGATGAGGAGCAGTGGGACAGCTCAGCTTCTAACTTCATGTTGGTCATCATTATCAAAACCCTGTGACTGAGGCTTTATTTCTAAGTTTCTCTGCTCATATTCTCTGCTTTTTTCTTAGGAATAGATCTTATTACTTACAAATTTGTTAATCCTTTCTGAGTTGCAATAAACTCTCTACCTTTGAAGCTACATATTCTCCTAATAGGATCCCAAATTGAAATATCAGACGATCTCTCCAGCAAATATGTATACCCATTTCCTCATTCCAGCCTGCAGAGTGAAGAAGAGGAAAGCGAGGGACCTCATTACTGTCCGCTTATACGAGCGTAGCAGGCTGCTCATCGCTGACTAGAGGCCTGACTTCTTGGGAGGGTCCGGACGGTTGTGGCTACAGTGATGTATGGGCAGATGCATCAAATCGCACAAGATAAACAAGCGATGAGTTTCATCAGGGCCATCATAGCTTTAATTTGGCTGCCTAATGAGTCAGATCTAGTGGCGGAGATAAGAGTTGTCAGAGGCCCGGCTCTAATGAATTTCTTGCCACTTGTAATCAAGGTTGCCTGTCTGAGGGGGGATGATTAATGGAACCCTGGAGGATTCCCTCGGCCCTCAGCCTTCATTACAGCTAATGCATTCTCAGGCAAATTAACAGCAAAATGCAGGCAAAAGCCAACGGGAATAGGGGAGAGACGAAGAGAGCGGAGAGGAAAAAGGGAGAATCGGAGAAGGTGATGGGAGCACAGCGTTTATATAAGACAAAGGGGAAGGGGGTGTGATGAGGAAGATAGCTTTGTGAAGCGCTCGGGATGACTGCAGGTGAGCAAGAGATTCAGAGATGAACTGAAAAGTGCTGATTAGCAAGAGGATATGAAGATGTGAGTTCAGTGAAGTCATAAAAGGGCAGAGTGCAACATGGAAGCACTGGTCAGACATGACAGAGCTGGAATTGATAAATGGATGTTCAAGTCTGTGGGGAATGCAGGGAGGAGAACTGTTGAGCCCAACAGGGGCAGAGTGGATATAATTACTGGTTAAAGGGGTGAAGAAAGGGAGGATAAGCAGGAGAGCAATGGCAACACATCCAGACTGAGACAGGCAGCAATGAACATGTAAGATGAACCAGCGCTAAATGCCACCTGGACGCGACATTCAAGTCAGGACTGGACACATTATTAAGTGCCTGTTAGACAGACTGTTAAAAGTGGCCTGTGGCACAGCGGCTTGGAGGTGTTATGGAAATATGGATTTAATGTTTGCAAATATGGTCTCGTCAGGTCTTTGTGTACCCATCAATCAGCCTCAGACCCACCTCTGCAATCTTGGAGGCAATTTGTCTGAGAGGAGGTGGGCGGCAGAGAGCCCTCCTCAGTGTTTAGCAGGCCCTGATGAAATATCAAAACATACAGCGGTGCAAGCGAGCACTCGAGTCGCACCACAACAAACACAAGTGGCCGGTGGTCTGCCAAGATGTGAGACAGGGTAATAAATTCAGGGACAGATTTCTTTTTTCTTTTGAGAGCAAGTTATGGGTAGCCTACTGTATGACTCTTAAGGCTCAGTTTTCATATCTTACATTTTTTAAACGTTAAAATCCACAGAGATGCTGTGGATTTAAATGTATTTCCCCCCACCTTGCTTGTGCTTACAGACCCGCCTTATCTCATGAAACTGAACACCCAACCTGTGAGGAAGCCACGAACAACACATGGATACATATAGCCTTACCTCTAATTGCTTTGTGTGTGGAAGCCGATTGAGGGAATTTGTTCTCAGCCTTTAAAGCACGACTCTGTGTCAAGCCCCTGTGCCGAGGCAGGAAGAGGCCAAACCAAAGAGAGACCAGGTAATAAAGAGCAAACAAAGCTGGCCAACAGAGAGAGGAAGGGGATGAAGATATGCTGAAACCAGATTAGCAGGAAATAAGAAGTGGATTAGTGAAGGCTTGACTCCTCTGAACACTGAGATCTTTCGGTTTTCCCCACAGTGTTGTGCTGCCTGACACTAAGCTCGGCTCTTTATCTTAATCCTCTTTCAGCAACTGTTGGGGGTCCCGCAGGCAGGAAGTGAAGAGGTTGCATTACTTACCTCGAGACAGGCCCGGCTGAGCCGCATCTGACAAGAGGTGTGATGAAGGAGCATGCAAAAAAACAAGCGGTCATGAAACGGCAGCGCTTGTTGAAGTGGTAATGAGACGGTTTAGGTCTCAGCGTGTTCGTGAACAATGGGGCCCAGAAGCAGGATGAATGAACAACACATACACAGGATGAATGGGTCATTTTCCCCAAATCCAGGGAAGGCTACATCGTTTTTATTTGAGAGTTTATTAATAGGTCAACAGTCAGCCAAGCGTCCAAGCATACAACATGTTACTCTTTAGCTGTTGCTTTGTTTCACGTTCTGAACGTAAAAGGAAATGCAATAGGAAGAAAATGAACAAAAACAAACAAACCAAAAAGATATTTACATACTGCATTATAAATATGTCAAATGTACATCATTTATACAAAAGTACCAAAGATTGGCCTTTTACAGTCCAGACCAAACAGAAGTACCTTAAAAATATGCCTAAAGACAAACAAAAGCAACATATCAAAACAGGGTTTTGTGGGTCAAGAGGACCAAAACCAGTTCAGTTAGTTTCTTTAGACTCTTCTTTCTTCTGATAAAAGCGTTTAGCTAATATTTACATTTCACTTTGTGTTTTGGGGTAACAGGCAGGTTTCTAGTGTTTTCTCTTACTATCATTGACGGTATGTATATAAGTATTTAGGAAATAACTGTACACATTGAACTTCTCTGTTATCCCACTGAACTGTATTCAACGGAATAAGTTGGTCAAGTAATGGTCAGAAATAAGGCCAGTATATCACAGTACAGTACGAGTAAATAATAATAATAATAATAATAATAATAATTTTTTGGAAGTATTGAAAGTTGTTTGACATTTTATTAAATATGCTTATTTAGCTTCTTGTTGAAAATGTGCAAGGCAAGAGGGTCTGCAGGGACATTTTTGCTGCATTTCTGCACATGAACATCATCAAACTGTAAAGCTGAAGAAGACAGCATCTCTTTAACATTGGGAAAAATTTCAATACCTATATTTATTGAAGGGGCCTGACAGGTAAGACCTCTTAGCTCTGCTAGAAAAATCTACATTGTGACCGCTGCAAGCTTTATTTTACATAAAAAGTTACAGGTATATCCAGTGAAAATTCAAATCTTGCTCAAATGTTTTTTGCTATTTCTTATTTCCCTGTATCGCCTGCACTGGACTGGTCGGGAGATTTATTTTGAAAGACAGAAACAATTCATTAAAATTAAAATGCAGGATGACAGTTTGTGGTTCTTCATTTTGGAGGTTTTCTTTTCCGTACGGTTCCATATTTCATCAGACACCAGCTTTAAACAAAACAATTCAACAAGTATATTTAGAAAAATGTTAAACCATCGTTTTATAATATTGTCACTTCCTTTTCCTACAAATGTCATTTTTAGCTACACATAAATTTTCAGTTGGCTCTGAGAAAAGAACACTGTAAAAAACAAACAAACAAAAAAAAAGGTACCAAATTATAACTTGCCCTGTAAACACCTGCCTTTGTAAACCTATAAAAACCAGGATTATTCATAACCGTACAAATTAAAAACATGGACAACTTAAACTTCAGTCCTCCCTTACCCAAATTAATATTTACTATTAAGGAAATTACTTAGCATATCTGTAGAATACTGTACATTTTAACTAATAAAAACTACTTCCCTCTATGCGCCTGCTGATTTAAATCCCTTAATTGTCCTCACACTCAGTCACTTAAATACATTTTTGTTAACTCCCTGCATCCAGGCTGACAGGTAACACAGGAGAGGGCAGCTTAAAGGAAAAGGAAAAGGCTTTTTCATATCAACTCTATAAGTCTGAGTAAGTTCAGACTGCTCTTAGAAGGAATAAGGCGGAGGAACAAGAACTACTTTTTACAAATATCTGTACATTAAAACACAGTCATGATCCCAGAGCTCCACTGTAGGTTCTTCTCTCCAGTGTCCTGAAATGCCCAGGCGCTCTCTGCAGCACGCGGTTACTGACGCAGACATAAGCACGAACATAGTGTACAGTTATGTACGAAAACAACCACACGGTACCATATATGTATTTCACAGCAACAATAAAGGATATGATCTTGAGAGTACCAATTCCACATGTTTGAGCCACAGGAGGCGGAGAGATATTCGAGGATGCTTACAGTCTAAAACTGTGTGAAATCTGTGTCAAATAATTATCAACAAAATCTCATCAGTCAGAAAATGATTCCGACAAAGATATCATATTGGTAGAATTTCACAGTTTCGATCAAACCTTAGAATTTGAATGAATTTTGATTAGGGAGGCACACTAGCTAAGCCATGTGACTTAATGGTCATAAAACATTCTGCTTTGCCTGATAATTCCTTTATAGTCATCTGCCTTTTTACTGAGGAATCGTGGAGAGGGCGGTGAAGGAAATGGCTCACTTTTATCCAATAGGAATCACCCAATCAAGTCCTTTATGATGATCTGAATCCATTTCCCTGTGAATTAAGTATCAAACTCATTTGGCCTCTTTAACTATAATTGCTTTGCCTTTGTATATGAATAGTATGTCAAGAGTTTGATGACTGGGTTAAAGACGTGCATCATTATGAAGCTGTAACAATCACTGTTATCATGAGGGAATTACTTTTCCCCCACATCAGTGTTTTGTCACTTGTACATCTATTCTATACAGTTCTGTTAGGATGCTTAGTCTTGACAGTTTGAAGGAAATTTCATCACTCACGCTCACTATAAGCTCGGTTCACATCACAGAGGCGGAAGACATAAAAGAAAATGTTCAAGCATTAAGGAAATGCTTTTCGTAGGGTAGGTATGAATGCCAAAGTAAGTCGTTTGTTTGGTTGATGCTTAAAAAATAACACTTAAAGCTGATCCTGATCATTTCAGACCAAGATTGAATAAATTTAACAGACAAAATTAATGGTAAAAAAAAAATAACAATATAAAACAAAAACAATGTACAATGTCTGATCCTCAAATTTGAAGCACAGTGGAATATTACCAGTATCCCCCTCATTATCTCTCCATTGGTACTGATTCTGGGTTACACAGTGAGAACACAGGTGGAAGTACTAAGAAGGGATACAGGTGGGTTCGTGTGGTTCTTTTTCTTCTCTGGAGTTGATTTCTGGGTTCTACATGATGCTAATGCTCCGGTTGAGCTCACACTGGGCATTGTTGTTGTTGATGTTGGGGTTGCGGCGGCTCATATTGGGGGTGGGCACGGAGGTCAGGCTGCTGGAATCATTGGGGCAGCCGTGCTGAAGCAGTATGTCAGCACATTCCTGGCTTCCAGCTCGTCGAGCGTAGGACAGTGGTGTATGCCCACGAGCATCTCGACTTTTTACGTCCACACCGTACTGCGGGAGAGAATGGAGGACATGAAAACCATTAGTATTATGATACTTCATAGATATTCTTGTCATTTTATCTAATGAAAATATGTTTTTATTGGTATCAATCTAACTTTTAAATGTCTGAATAATTTTGCATGAGTTCAAAGTGTTTTAATAAGAAATAAGGTAAAGAAATAATGAAGGAACAACAAACGAGCAAATGTCCATGGTGACACAAGTTCAGACTTGTCAGAAAGAAGAGGGTTCTTGTGAATATCCCCAACCCAGGCGCTCATTCATGGGTACTGTTACTGTCTTTCACTGACTGAGGCTTGACAAGGGGAGAGTAATCTCATGGACGGTACAGGTGACAGACTACGCAGCTACCCAACAAGTCTGTAAGAAAACCGATTAGTCAGTAAGTTCTGCAACAAAGCTGCTTGTTTACAATTGAGTGATCAAAAGCCTGACATTCACCGCTGAGAATGAGTGGGATGTCATGCATGCAGGCTGGAAAGGGATGTCATCTCAGATGGGGAAGCTGAATATCAGCAGTCTTCCCAGTTCTTTTTTTTTCTCAAAAAGTTAAAGGGGAATTTCTATCCTGGTTCTCTTGCATTTCCACTGAGGTGTGAGTATTAGAATAGAGTGGGCAAACTTAGGTCTACTCATGCATGTCCCTCTTCCTACACTGGCCTTACCGGAGTGGCTTCACTGCTCACAGAGCAGCCAGGAATGGAAACTAATGAACACAATCATAGATTTAGGTGTTTTGGCTCTTGCTAAGTGGTCCTTTATCTGGCCTCTCCACATAAATTCTGCAACTTGCTGAAACACCTCAGCACTTAATCTTCTTAGCTGATTAAAGTGGGCATGACTAACAGTTTGAAGGTTGTGTTTACAACCTATACCAACTGCATCTAAAATTTGACCATTTTCAATGAGATATTAGACATGACATGACTGAGATACAGAAATGGGACAGAACGCTGGGAATGCTCAGACAGTCATAAACGTTGGGTCCTGCAAGCCCCATCCTGAACGTTCTGGATAATCTCATGATACCCAAATTCCTAGAAAATTCTTTTGTGGTCAAAACGCAACTAAATAATCAGGTAAAGCTCACCAAAAAAAAAAATCACAAAAAATGCCACTGTTGTGTAGTTGTAGTGGCAGATGCCCATTGGAAGTTTCCGAACTACTCCTTCTACAAAGATGCTTTTTTTTTTTTTCAGTCAAAGTAAGTTTTCATTACATTGACTACATGCCCACCAAAGAGAACATTCAGATTTGTAACGTGTGCACATAAATTTGCACATAGATTTGTAAGCAATCTCTAGAGAGGAACTAGAATGTTCCTCCATGTAACTGCTGCGGGGTTGTTCATGCAGTCAGATGATAATCTTGGGTTAATAAAACAATTTAGTATTGACTCCAGCTTTACACCTGACCAATATAGTACCAAAAACATCTATCGTACAAACCCACAAAAGAGCGAGTTAGGCCAATATAAAATATATCTTATTTGAGGTTAAACGTCTTTACAGACAACTGATGATTTTCTTATGAATTTTCTTGTAGTAACTGTTACTTTTTTCCCTGTTTTTTAAGAGATTGATTTCAGCATTTTCAAGACTTCGCCTAAACAATCACACAGATTTGCAACAAGAAACTAGCACATCTGGTAAGGTTAACAAAGAGGTCAACTGGTCCATCTACTCTCCAAAACAAACAAACAAAAAAGAAATGTCAGCATTTGAAATGTCCATCCAACTCTGGCCACTCCTCCTAAAGCTCTGTAGAGCCGACTCACCCAGATGAGCAGCTGCGTGATGACTACATTGGCCATGGTGCAGGAGAGGTGCAGCGCCGTGCGTCCGTCTCCGTCCCCGTAGGTCTCATTAACCTCCTCCTTGGTGCCATGGGCCAGCAGCAACACGACCAACCGGAGGTCATCTTCTACCACCGCCCGAAGCAGCTGCTGCCCCAGAGGCACGTCTGACTGGGGCAGCCCCACCAGGAACAGCTTCTGCTCATATTTGGCTCGGATCCAGCGCTCCTTCTCCTCCCTGGAGAGAAATGACAGAGACGCTACAGGTCAAGCAGGGCGGAACATGGAGAACATGCCATGAGTCATTTCACACCTTGGTTAGAGAACTTTTCCAAATAATTTAGAGGCTGTGATTTAAAGGCAATGTAATGTAGAGAAGCAGGAGTGTAGACACACAGGGGAAACATTACAGTAATTGGCCTATGAGACTCACCGGAGTATAGTGACATTTCTAAATTATTAAGCTCAGGAAAGTGACTTCACTATCACAGAGGGAAATAAAACGGAGAGATTGGCTGGAGAGATGAGAGAATGCCAAAGGGTGTGACGCTTTGGGCAATATTCCAGTTTCTAGTGATTATGGTCCTCGGGATGACGGTTAGAGCCTGGCCAGCTTTCTAAAGGTTACACATCTTTAACAGCATGTCCACTGCGGACAATACGGGAAAGCGGGGGACGTATTTTTATCAGCGCTGTCGGCTGTCAGTCTGAACCGGTGGATCCCCCTCCACAAAAGAGGCAGTGTGTCTCTGAGCCTCGGTCTCCCTTGGGGTGGCTGGGCCCTGAGTCAGATCGATGGGGCTGAATGGCAGCCAGAAAGGGACGGTGGGATGTGGGGCTCCTTCACTCCAGCCTGCGGTAGTGAATGGAGTCTGAAGGAAGGCTCCATCCTCTATCGCCATTGCAGAATTCTATCTTTTGCTCTCCATCTTGACCCCCGGTTTCATTCTCTGCCCACATACAAACTGTCCAAATCAGAAAGAAAGAGAAATCAATATCAATATGTGAATGACTGAGCATGCCCAGTGTGGTAGTAACCCGGTGACCCTGTCAGTTGGCGTGATAAGGGGAGCAGAAAGAGTCTGTTGTTTGGATCTGTGGGTGAGTGACAGAGAGGAGAAGGTTCGTAAGGATAAGTTAAAGCAGCAACGCTGGCTGGAGTGACAAGGCCCTCGTGGGACCCTTTATCAACGGGCCAAAGCTGAGCAGCATGTACAGCCTGACAGTCTAACTCTATTCAATTGTATTTCATCATAATAATGGTGAAAACAAGCTCTGACAGCCTGCTTTATTACCAAAATGAAGCTTTTAAATGAACAATGGGAGATTCCATGTATATCGGGTTGGTTATCCGAAAGATAAATGCGGTAATAATGGTAATGAACTTTTACTTTCTCCAGTTTGAAACCAGCCATCTCTGAGATTTGGCCCAAGATTTGTGACACTCAAAGTGTCCATGGTGTCAGTATTCCTGAATGCCGGCATTTGTCAACACAAATATAACAAAGCCAAAAATGTTCCAGTTATATTTTTATAATCACCACACAGCTCACAAATAAATTATTTTGTGTCTGAAGTATTGGGTGTTGACATTTACAAGATAAGCAGATACAAATAGTTGGATTTTAGGAACTTTTTTTCAGCTTCAAATGAATACAGACTTGGCTCAGTAACAATGAACAGCAAAAGAAGAAAGCATGATGTATTCATGCAAATTATAGCTCAGAATGGATCATCATGGATGAATATGCCACATATTGTAACAGTGTAATTTGCTAATGTGTTTCTGATAGATTTTGGACATTACAAATGTGTAAATGCAGGACAAAAAGAATATTATAGAAATAACTAGGCAAGTTTCTTCACAAATACAGACTTAAATATTAAGATAAAAAACTGATATATATGCATTTATATGTGTTTTTAGTTAATCATCCATGAGTTGTATATATTAAGTATCTATTTATCTAGGCCTACATTCAGTTGTCTCCTGCATTAATGAGTTGAGCTTTTTCTTTGTTGGACATCTTGTAATATAGATCTAAGGCACGATTGGTCACTTGGCAGTACTGGAATGTCAATTAATAAAAAATGTTTGTTTTAATTTCTGTGTTTAATTCTATTTTTATAAATGCATTAAACATATCTGGAGAATTTATTTACAGTAATTTACTTATTTCTGATAAAGGCATTTTTAGTATAAGCACTGAATAAAAAACACATAAAACACATTTCAGGAAACAGACCTTGGAAAGAAAAGTATTTTGAAATGTTATGTTTATATGTTTAGTGATAAGATGGGAAACGCGTTGAATAATTCTATGTAGCATTGCACCAGGGGGCCTGGTGCATTCATAAATCAACTGTAATTCATTTCAATTTACATTTCAATTTACATTTATGCAGTAAGATTTGTTTTGGGGGGATATTTTGTAATTCAATTTTCTAACTTATTTTAAAGCAGATGCATGTTGACACATTTGCACTTTTTATCCACCTGAATGTGTGGAAAATGTTGCACAATTGAAAATATTTTCCCAAAGTGTGTCTTGTCAAAATTAATAAAAACACTCAATACTAGGGGTGTCCTGATACCACTTTTTCACTTCCGATACCGATACAGAGGGTTGAATATCAGCCGATACCCGATACCGATACAGAGGGTTGAATATCAGCCGATATCGATACTTACATTTTGCTATGAGCAAAATATTGTGTCAAACCTCACCTCAAAACTTTAAGGTGTAACTGATGAAGTCCACAACAGAAGGTGTGAGAAAAACTGAATCATTAATTAATAACCAATGAGTTAATTCAAAATAAATCTAAAGACTTTGTCTCTCTAACACATGGCACATTTCACATTTCTGTTGTAAGAAAAACACGCTGAGTAAACCCAGTAGAAAATGACTAGGGAGAACACTTGGGTGTACCAAGCAGGTAGGTGAAAGGACTGGATAGAAAATTTTGATCACCTGGTATCGGCATATTTTAATGCATGCCGATACTGTCCGATCCTTGTTTTCTTGTTGGTATCGGCACCGATACCTCATACTGGTGTAGGATTGGGACGACGCTACCCCATAACACCCATTAGACCAAAAAATTCTTGAACTTTGTCTATGGTCATTTGATAGGAAGTACATTTTTTAATTTTTACATTATTTAACATTTCATAAACTCTGAAATTGTGGAAAAAGCATGTTACAATGTTACTATAAAGGTCTATAAAGTTCAAGGTAAACTAGCTCTGTTCCATTTCTATAGAATATGAACAACTAAATAGAAAATATTTCCAGCAACAACCACTTCCAGAGACAGAGTTCGGAATAATGTAGAATAAAAAACCCACATATTCTCATAAAAAAAAAGGTTGCAACAGTGCCAAAAGAGTGGCATTGAAGAAAATCAGTAACACTGAAATCAGAATATGTTAAATCCTAAACGGTCTGCAGCAATACAAAAGATAGAGGACAAAATAGATTTGATTTGGGTCAAACTGTCCTTCGTGTGCATCTCGAAAGGAGATTTTCAATCATAACTGCCAGTGTAAGCATTAGTGACCAGCTCAACATTAATCACTTCTCTTTATCTAGTATATATACCTTAGCAGCCAGGTGTCAAGGCTACGAGCTAACCACAGACAGCAGCCATTTTCAGACTCATATGTCACCTGCCAGGTTCACTTTACAGAGTGGCCCATCTTGCAACGAGGAGTCTGGCACCCGCCCCAACCACAGGAGCAAAGGAAGTGATGGAAGAGGGACGAGTCTTCATCATCACTCGAGCTGAGATTGATTGACTGCAAAAACACCCTCGGAGGCTCATAAAGCAACTTAACCTGCATCTTAAAATAGTCCTAAAGCTGTTGCACTGATAAGCATATGGGCACATCTTCTTTTCTCTACGTGCTGAAAAGAAAACGTGGAGGAGAAAGTCCTGCAGCCTGCTACATTATCAGTAAAGCTTTTCTTAAGGATGAAGGTATTATGGGAACAACAATACAGCCCTAATAGCAGGCAATTGCAGTTGCTTGGAGTTTTATGGTGTAAGACCTCCATCAATCCCTGCTCGCTCATTATGTGTGGACAAGCCTGTTAGCAAATCAATTGTCCTATGAACCAGTGGACCTCTGAGAACAGGAAGGGGCCGTCCTGCCCCTCTGCCATTATTTCCGGTACACCCTTTGAAAGAAGGTTAGCCTTTCAGAATTATTAAAGCTGTCTGTACATCTGACTAAAATCCTCGGCTTCATCAAAACACAACAAGAAACTAAACACGGTTCAAAAGTAAGAGCCATTTTCTAAAGTTTCTTTTGGAAAAACTCAACCACGAACAAGACGGTGAAACTGTAGAGTCCAGTGAATTGATATGAGCTAAATGAGGCAGAAAGTTAGTACCAAGATGAGAAACAAAAAGGCTGAGGAGAGCCATTAAGAAGACGTCAACATCTCAGAAAGGAGCCTTGAGGACACTTTGTTAGCCTTCGCTACAAAATCAGCCCCAAAGGCCTGCAGGAAAAGGCCTCATTCACTGCCGATGCTGAGCTTTAAATTCAACAAATCCACGGCTCTTTCTAGATGGCCGGTCCAAAAAACAGGAGCAAAAGCAGCCAAGCCAAGGGTTTTAGAAAAAAAATTCCCAGCTGCTGCCACTTGAAAGACAGTGTGAAAGGAAGTGAAATGGTAATCCCGCCTCTGTCTTTTGTTTGAAAAAGAACAACAATCCAAACAGAGGTAGGGTTTAGACAGTCTGGGAAGGGGTGGTGGGGGGCTGAGACCCTTGAAAAGGACACTTCCTCACCACAGGAGGAAGAAAAATAAAATCAGCAGATTTAGCATGTCAAAGCCTGGGACGGAGTGGGAAGGGTGGTGGAAGAGGGGAAAGGAGAGTGAATTTTCACAGTATGTGGGGGTATATAGGAAATTAAAACAAACTCCATAGACACACACACACACACACACACACACACACACACACTAACATATAGACTGAGTTGTCAGTGGAAGCCTAGTTAACCATTTGCACACATATTTACTTTTTTGAATGTATAAAAGATAAAATACACAGTTAATCCAACAAAAGTACCTCTTTCTTTTCTCATACCGTCTCTTAACACACTGATTTATCCGAGACTGACGAAAACTTAAAGGAAAAAACATCTACTGTAAATATCAACCTTTGGTCCAAGTAACTCAGCAACAACAGCTCTCCCATCTTTCACAAAATACTTTAAATTGCCACAGCAACACTTTCTGCTACTCATTAGCTGTTACCATTAAAGCTTAAGGAAGTCATGATACACTCACCATGCCAAGAATAACAGTTTCTGGGGATTTATACTGATTTTTGTCTGCTGATGGGGAAATATTGGTTAGCTGCAGCAAGCAGCACACTGAGTTAGCAATTACATTTTAATAAGAAAATCAGTGTGTCATCTATGTATACTCATAGCATCTTTATAACCCAACACTGTTCTTCTCTTCACCTTTTAGTTGAATCCTTCATGATGACATTGGGAACATATGGACCCCCAAAACTGGTTGTCATGCTTTTGCTGTATTTTTCTCTCAAATGTGAATAATTGGATTAAGAATACAGTTTCAGACATTGAAATTACTGTAGTATTATGGAAAACATCTTTCCCTGGAAATATGTGTGGATGGGAAAGCCAGAGTTTCTAGTTTCCAGTGCTGGGTTGCGAAGCGTTGTCTCTTTATGTAGTACCTCCTCTTTGGTGACATAGCAATGGCAGATTCAGCTAAAATAGAGCTGGTGCTAACTTTGCTACGAGGAACTTTGGGATAGCCTACCACTTTTTCCAACATATGGTGGGGCTTACTTGGCTTGTTCTGTAAACAGCTTATTTTTTATGAAGAATCTGACATATGAAAAGTCACATTACTGTAGTTCAGTCAGCTACATTAGCAATTCAGTAAAGAGGAAACTTCCTAAGTCACTTACAAAGAGGCGGTAGCATCAACTTCAGGCTATAAACACATTATAGTCATGCTCTTTGGACATATATAGGCAGGTTTCAAGGAAAGAGGAGAAGAAAAACAGGAGCTTACAGTAGGAACAAACAGTATGGGATGGGGAGTTACTTTTGTTCCTGGCTGCACAAATACAAAGGACACAAGTGGAAAATGTCTATTATCCCAGAAGAAGCTCAGTGCAGTGATGTATTTCATGAAGTAAATGAACAAGCCTGCTAGGCCGCCAGGCCAACAAGAACCCCCTGCTGTGTAGGCACAGGTCTGCTATGTAGACATTTCACGCACGTGCAATACATTACATCCATGCCAGAGCAGTGCAAACAAGCAAAGATAAAAACTGCGGTTTTGGATGTCAAACACAAAGTTCAGTGAACTGGGGTCACATTGCTCCATGTATTAAACACAGATAAACCTACAAGTTTTTTGTGGATGTCGCTGAAAAATCTGGTTGTGAATTTAAATAATGAATCCAGTTTTACCAAAATCATGCATGGCCTTCTCCATGTACAAAGGAGTCAACTGTCAACTTCAAGCATGCATATATTACTTTACTTTACATATATTTTATTGTTAAACATTAAACAAGCATGCATGCTACTTACTTGGTGAATGAGGAGTGTGCACAATCTGTGCTGACAGACATTTTGAGCAGCATGCAGACATCAGCAGAGGGCTCTTCAAAGAACTTCTGGGACTTGGGCAGATGATGAAATTTACATTTCACAGACCTACACAGACACACAAAAAGCATGAAAAAGCCTTAAGGCTGTTAAATGTAAAATGGTAGCATTTGCTCTACTCTGTCAGCTAAAAACTACTGCATCATTTATTGCTACACAATGTTTCTGCAGTGGTTTACTGTTTCAATGTAAAGTCGTTATGTCAAATTAGAATGACACTAAACGGAGGTGTTGGCTGATAGCTGTGGATGCAAAATTCATCACCAGGGAATGAGACATTGTCATGATCCTACATGGTTTCTGAATGATGTGAGCAGCATTGACATAGTGACTTTTTAATAAAGCTTTTGCGAATCTGAGGAAACATGTTTTACATGAACTGCAGCTGAGAGCTGTTCCCTTGCACAGCAGTCAAATGCTGAAGATGTATGGTGGAAATGATTTTTTATGCGTCACGATTCTTGATGTCAGACATCTAGCATACATAAAGAACCAGCTACTAACAAATCCAGGATTAAGGCTGCAGTGTTATCCTCTAAATAGTCATATTACCTGTTACCGGTTGATTTATTTTGCAATACCAGGCATGTATAAAAGCTACCATGACATACAAAGTTGTTTAATTCTGTGCTGAATTCTTAGTTAATCCATCTAAAACTGTTTAAAACAGATTCCCCCTTAGGACGTCAAAGCCTCATCAAGAATCTAGCATTAATGCAGCATGTTTACATGAGCAATGTTGAACTATTCACCCAAATGCTGATGAAATATAGGCCTACTTTGATGATCTGTTGGACTGTCATATGGATAGATTTCCAAAAAAGTCTGGGTTTATCTTTTCCTGCACTTGAAATTCCTTTTGGGCAAGAATTTCCAGCTGTGAGGGAGAGTAATCATTGCCCTGGAAGATTTAGGGGACTGATTTACTGCAGCAAATGAAGTATATTTCGAAAAGCTTTCATTGGTTTCTTCCTGTCTTTCAGCCCACCCACGACCCAATTGGATTAAGCAGTACAGAAAATGGATGGATGGATGGATATACACATATATACTGTATATGTACAAACTTGTGTGAAAGGAAGGCAGAGATAGACTGAAGCCCCAGTGAGAATCACCTTTCTTCTAATGCTTACTTATTCTTTTTCATGTGTCAGGCTCACTGTTTCACTCCCTCAGTTTCATGCTTGTGTTATTGTTATCTATGCACAGAGATTTTTTGGGCTTTTCTTTTACACCCACTCCTACCTTCCCTCCACATTTACACATTGCTCATTATGCTCCTGATCACACACACACACATACAAACATACACATGAACATTCCTATGCTTGTTTTGTAAATATTTCATCATTTCATAATTGTTTGATTTCAGCTTCGGAAAAAGACTTGCTGGAAAATGCAAGCAAACTTTTCTTGTTGAATGATTGTTTTGTTTGTTTGTTTTGTCAGTTTTGTTTCTTGAAGTGATGCAATATGTGAGCAAAAGGTGAGAGAGAAAAAGCTGAAAAGTTTTATGGTTAATTTGAAGTACAGTATGCACCGTAACTACTGTGATGAAACAATGATGTGCAAGCCAGTATGGATTTTTTTTTCAAATTTCTTTGTCTCTGCTGACTTGGATTTAAGTACTTGGGTAACTTTTGGTGGAGAGTAAAAGTTTTTCAGAAATGATGTCCTGAGAGGACAATTCATACAAAGATTTCAAATATCCACCTCAATAAATATTTCTCCCTTATCTTTATATATTATCATATCTTAGATATAATAGTAATCTTCTATTTCTCAGTTACCTTTAAGGTGCTGTTACAGATATAGATTAGTTTCTATATGTTGATTTTTGTCCTGTAACAAGCAAAAAGCCAGTGCAGAAGAGAAGGTACAGAAAAAACAAAGAGAAATGGCTTTTTTCCTTTCAGTTCCTGCTGGTGTTCAGCATTTGATCCTTCCATGACTAAGAACATGATCATCACATTAGTCGCACTCAGATTGCATAACATTTAATTTAAGAAGGATACTTATGTACTTGCAAAAAGGGACAAGGTTTATTTTGACATCAAACATCTTCACAGATGTTTTCTCAAAAAGATCAGTGCCTGCAGGTTCATTGAGGGTCTACAGAGCTCACAAAACCTCAGTCCCGATGACTCTGTAAAGGCTGGTGGTGACACCGTATGCTTATTCCACCACATTTTTTGTTCCATGAGAGTGTGTGTTTGCTGAAGTCTTCTCAAATTTAGGCATGTTAATAATAAGCTACACCGGGATAGGGTTTTATAAAAGATCTTTTATTCCAGTAACCTAGCTTACTATTAGCTACCAAAACTATTTTCAAACTATAAAGGGTATGTAAGTTCAATAAGAACAAAACCTTTTTCTCCGATTCACCTGGTTTTGGGGATTTTCATCCTGTACGGGTTTTTCCTGTAACATTTGTCAACCAGATTCTATGTTGCCGAACCATAAGCCTGAAGTGCTACAGTCACAGAGATTTCATAGCCATGTCAGTGAATAACATTGCATAATTTATTTTTCTTTTTAGGCTTTTGATGTGCATTTAACATTGTTAGAAATATGTGATTCGTAAGTGTCATAATCCAAGGTTTGCAAGAAGAGCTAGAACCCAAGTCCAGCACTACAAAGCAAGAACAGAATCATGACTTCATTATAAAATGGATTTAAAAATGTTTTAGAAAAGTGCTACCAATCCAAGATAAATAGAAAACTAACTCAAACTAGTCTATTTAAAGTGGAAGACCCATGAGTGTGTTGGGAAATAAAATAACCCAGGTTTTAAAGTTTGATTTGTCTCGCCGAAGAATAACGTCTGAAGCATTGTTGAATTTTGACTGCACTGGTAGATGCAATGGTTTTTAAGAAAGTGAATCATTGGAGCATACTTTCAAGCTATAAGCTTGTGTTTGTACATTATTATTATTATTATCGTGTGTTATGTTCAAAATATTTTAGTTTAAAATATAAACCTAATATTTGAAGCTTCATCCGTTATGTTTAAGGCCCATTTATGCTCCCTGACGGACGTAATTTGCGGCGTCCGTTCCAAGCGTCTTCATGCGTCGCTGCCTTCATGCTTCCATCATAGACTGTAAAAATAATGGACAAACCCTGAAACCACGTGACCCACAGGATTCTGATGAGCTGAAAAGAAGCTCGTTGGGCGGTTCCTTCCTCCGCCATCTTGTCATCGTCACGAGTCTCGTGACTGCCGGAAAGCCCAAAAATGGCCGACGACAAGGCGCGAGGAGGGGGGCTGAGAGCGTGAGGAAGGATGATTGA
>JAVQJG010121351.1:0-12003 GCA_036024015.1 Craterocephalus amniculus
TACTGTGTAAAAGTTTTATCAGATTTTTATTGCATTTTTACTATGTATTATTATTATGAGTGTATCTCATGTTAGAGCATGGTAATGTGTTACTATAATCAATAGCAAGTTGTGAATGAGACAGAAGAACCTGCACTGCTGGGTCCTGTCCTCATTCAGTGAAATTTCACACAGGCAGCGCGACAGCTGGAAAATAAAAAAATCTCTAAAATTTTTAATCTGTTTTCAGCTTTTTCCATCTAAACTTGGATTGATTCAGTCACAGTGTGCGAGGTAAATCTGAAAACAAACAAGCCGAACCGGACAAAACTGCGCGGCCAGGTGCCATTTTTTGTGTGTCTTTATTGTGGACATGACATTACATCGTTTTGAAATGATGTACAAAAGTGTAACAGAAACTGAGAATGGCTCAGACGAGGTAGAGCTTTCACATCGGCTTGCTGGCTTGAAAACTAGACAATACAAAAACAGAAAAACAACCCAGCATAAAAAGAAATGTAATTAAAAACACTCCTGCCTGCCTCTGTCCTCTCATCCTTTTTGAAGTGATAATAAATACAGATATCAACCAAATACATTTGGAATAATGATGTCTCATACAGACACAAATAATACAGTTTAAGGAGGAATGAAAAGAAAAAAAAAAACAAAAAACATAAGGGAAACACTTGCCAGTCCCTCTGAGAGCGCAGACGTGACTACCTACTAAACAAATCCTACAGTTTAGCAAAGAAAAAAACTTAAAACTCAGAAAAAAGCTCCGCTGCACCTAGCATTATCAAACTTCCCATGTGGAATATGTGGCCAAAAAGCTGCGGCGTAATGGGACAAATAATGTCTCATTCACATCTATAGAATTAGTCTAAAAACAAAACAAAAAACCCATAAAGTCATCTAAATAGAAAAAAAAAAGAATAAAGTTTGTTAGCCGGCACCATTAAAAAGACATTCTCAAAGAAATCTTAGCTAGAACTTGACAAATATGGGCATGGTTAAAGCACTAACCTAGTCTAAGTGCACTAGTTCTGCCATTTGGTTTCTACCACTGTTCGTAAAGGGTTTGGTGAGCGTGGATTACAGATATACACTTTATGTTACAGACACTCACTCCTGCTTCATAGCTTTCTAAGTCACACTTTGGAGTACAAATTCATAGGAGTTAATCTTAAAGGGAATTCTGTACAACATTGGTATTAGTACTAAACTACCTCAAAGGCTAAAGTAACCATTTCAAGTAATTTTTACTACCCACACCTGCAATACACACACATGTGTATAAGTTAGGCATATTCCAGCACACAGTATTGTATGCATTAAACGACCTGCTGGTACAGCCACCATTTTATCGTGTTCATGTAAAAAGTACTGAGGTCTTAAAATAGATGGAGAGCACTTCACGGTACTTCGTAGTCGACGTTTTGCTCCTGCTCTATAAGTTTCGAGCTGCTTCACTGTGCCGTCTCTTCCGATGGCCAACAGGTTGATTCAAGCCACTTTAGAGTGAAAAACAGGCAAAACAAAGAGTCCCACTTCATTTCAGGTAACATCAATAAACTATAACAGGCTTTTGCTGCAAAGGAGGTAGGAGAGTATACAAAGCATCTAGACGGAGGCAGCAGAACACAGAAATGTAGTCAGTGTAGAGAGGGTTTTCAAACGACACAAACAAACACTCACACACACCTGTGTTAAGGCTGTGACAGCTCTACGGCTCAAAGGTCTCCACCTGATGTTTTTTATCCCTGAACTCCCCGGAAGCCTGATCTTTCTGACCCCCTGGCTGCTCTCTCGAGGCGCTCCTTGCTCTGGCCCCTGAGAATGCAAATCTCCACATCACCGTTTACAAAATCAGACCGACAGCGAGGGAGACCGGCTCATTAGACTAGTTAAATGTTCAAAATCAGCTGTGCTTCGCTGCTTTCCAGGTGGCTGATGTGCGTATGCCGGACGTGATTTTATGTGGAACAAGCCGGCCAGCATCTTAACAATAGCGTTACATTCTAAAAAAAATGTACTTGTTGCGTAAGTGTGGATGAAAATGTCACCGTGGCACAGCATGGCACAAAGAGTGGAGAAAGGAAGAAATGGCAAGTCAGGCTTGGGTTTTCCTCTCCATTGTTTAAAAGAAAAAAAGGCAGAAAGATAAAATAATTTGGGGCTGAAAAGTATATTCTTGTTATGTAACATGACAATAAAACAACTGTGGAAGTATCTTAAGGTCATTATTTTATTTAAAAATCATTTTGTCATGATAATTTTTCCATTCTTTTCTTTTTACTTTTAATAAAAGAAAAGAAGTATTTCTTTCTTATGGGGGCAACTGAGCTTGGTGATCTTGAGATAAGTGAATAATTAACTGATGATATCAAAATAATGGCATTAAACCATAAGTTACTGCAGTTATGGCTGCTCTCGGTTTCTGTAAACAGCAGAGAGGCATGGTGCGAACAACCTCTCTACCAAAAATAACAATGCTGGGTTCAAATAGCAAAGTAGTAAAAATGATCATGTGGAACATTTTGAGTAATATGAAGACCTGATGGTAATAACTGATGATATTTACCAATTTTTTTAAAGGGATTTTTTGCAAAAAAACAAAACAAAAAAAAACCAGGTGAAATCCATTTCCAATTTAAATAATAATGTGTGCCCCCTCGCCTTTTAGGAAAGGTCTCCAAATGAGACCAGATAATATGCCAGCCTTATCATTTTTATTGGATGACAGACATCAGCCTCACACAGTGGGACGGGAGCTGGTTGAAACGAATCATTGTCATGTCTTTTTGTCCACAAGTTCTTGAGGTCTGTTTCAGAGCCTCCAAGGTGAAACATTAAAGTTGATAACCACTGTCACTGTCAAGAAAAAGCGAGCCATGCCCATTCTTGTTGAATGGAATCCAGCGTCTTTATAAAAAACTATAGCATTTCCCCAGATGGTGTGTTCTTAGAAATAAGAACCGAAGATCGAATGTCAATAAAACGCTTCCCTACTGCAGTTTAAAGACAGATGTTAGCCACTTTTACTTCTTTCTTTCTTTTTTCCTTTTTACCTGTACAAAAGAAGGCTTTGGTGAAATGCTAATAGATAAACAATCAGAATTTTACATGGATTCGATCCCAAAATATGGTTTTTGGAGTTTTTTTGGGTGGGTTAGGTTTTAAGGCTTTCAGTTTGAACAGATTATGAAGTCAAAAAGTCAAAGTTGGCTTTTGCAATGAAAAACATTAAGGTGTATTTATTGTAGTACCCTGTTCCACTCTCCAAGTATACAAGTTATAATATAATCTCTTCAATAGCTAGCGAGCATCTCCCGCCCAATCTCAATTTGCGGAGTCAGTCTAGTCTGAAGTTTGAAGTGTCTGAATGAAAAACACTTCCATATGAATGACTTATGGAGTACAAAGCTCAACTCAGGCCTTTCCTCTTAAATGGATGATAATTGAATGGCCATGAAAATGGGGCGCTCATTTATATTGGCTATTAAAAACACACGCTTTTCTTTAATGAGCACTTAAGTAGACATCGCCATTAGCGTTCTCTCCTTCCTAATCCCACCCCTCTCCTCCTAATCATCAGCTGCACAGCCTCTGAGCGGCCCCTGCGCTACACGGTGGAGCCGAGGGAAGACAGTATAACACACAGTCACACACACGCAGACAGAAAGGTGCATTCCTTCATCTCCTCGCCTGGAATCCAGACTTGCAGCATCTCCCGTGTCTTCTCTTGCTGTGGCGTTGTGATTGTTATCCTGAGCAATGCACAAACTCTCGCGTACAATAAGGCTTTAAAAGAAAAGAAAAAAGCACTGAAAGGGCAACTAGAGCAACCATGCAATACCACAGTCCTGGATTAGAAAAGCTAGCAGCTGCATATGAGTTCAGTTTTTCTGCTTTCTTTTTTTATATATTTATATATATATAAATTCTACTTTTGCTGTAAGGCTGCACTGGGCGGCTTTACGTGTCGGTACCTCCAAAATGGCAGCAAGAGGCAAATCTATTCATGTTTTTGAGTACTTCTGGATACAGACATCTCCAGTCTTTATATTAAAGAAGACGAAAAGATTTGACGTCGGTCAATGCGCCTTTCTTCTTCGTTTCTTCACCTTTTTTCAAAGCACATTTTCCATTTCGTGGTTAGACCCTTGTTTTTGTTTTTTTCTTCGCCTTCCTTTGAAGAGAACTTCGAAAAGATTTACAAAAGGATTGAGAAAAAAAATCAAACATTAGAAAAGAATTATTCTTCAGTCTTGGGTCCTACTTTCAAAGCTCAAACTTTCACAAATAGGGACATGTTTTTGGGGAGGTTTTGGAGTCCCTGACTAGTCTGGTCCTCGGGTCCATGCTGTGGTCTATCATTGGTAGATGCTGTGATCGTTGTCACTGTGGTGTTTGGCAGCCAGCGCCCCTCGCTCCTCCTGACTCAACAGCGAGCTCCTGCTGTCCGGGTACTGGCTGTTGTCAAAAGGCATGTGATGGACACTCTGGACGTGCGTCTTTAGGTTCCCTTTCTGAGAAGCTCGGTATGGGCAGAGCTGGCAGCAGAATGGCCTTTCCCCTGTACGACATAAAGATAAAAGATTAATTGGGCATCTTAAACTGGATTTAGAGGATTTTGAAGCAGTTAAAAAAGAAAATCAAGGATAAAACTTGCTTCAGCGGAGGGGGAAAAAAGGAGAGGAGTGGGCGCACAAAGACAGACAAACACAAACCGATACACATGATGCCGTTCGGCTAGAAGTCGGGAAGCATTATGCAGGTCAAGTGAAGCATTCATATTGAATCTTTTACACCTGAGTTCACTTAAAAAGTTTGCTGTCCTGACCCAGATGGAGAAACTCTTCCTCCCTCCATTCTGCCATCTGGAGAAGAGCCACATCCCCCTGTCTATCCCCCCGAACAGTCCTACTTATGTCCCTGCTTATTTCTCTCAATCACCTGGGCCACCCCACACACACACACACACATAACAAAAACACACACACAATATCCTCTCTTCTAATTGGAGTGACCTACAATGGCACAGACACCTCTGTGGTGGTGGGGGGGGGGTGAGAAAAAACAAAGAGAAAGAAAGAAAAAACAGGGGACACACGTGAACAAAACAAATGAGAGTGCCATTTAATTGCACCTAATTATCATTTTGATAAATGGAAGAATATGAAAGCAGGAAAACAAATGACTCCCCCTGCCCCTCCCACACCTTTCTCCCAGAAGAAGAAACAGGGAAATATAGCTGTTATCATACATCATCATAAACGCAACAGAAAGAAAAGAAATAGATGAGAGAGAGGGGAGGGGGGGGGGTAGACAAAAAACCCCCAAAAAAGGTGTAATTAATCACAGAAAGAAATTACACAGATTAAAAAAAAACATATAAGAAGCAGCTGGAAAGATGGCAAGGCAGAGACGTGAGAGGAAAGCGAGAACCTCCACGACATCGTCCTGTGAGGAAACATGGCTGACGGGACCGCTGCACTACATTATACTAAAGGTTATCGTCGCCGTAAAGCAGCGTCAACACTACATCTAATTGGACCCCTCTGCCGCCGCTGCTCCCATCACTCACAGCGCTCGGTAAATCTGAGACTGTGCGGGTCTGTGCCTGTGATTAATTATGATGGAGGCGCAGAGTTTAGAACATGGCTCCTTACGAATGTCAGAGCAGAGCAGATGTAGTCCTCGGTTCCCTCTGCGGCTCACCCCTGTCTGTGTGACTGAACCCCCCCACCCACAAAAAAACCCAAAAAAACAGCAGAAATAAATTCAGAAAACAAACTGCAAAATTTCCTGCGATTTCTCCTGCTATTAAGTCTCCAAACTTCTGTGGAGAACTACCTGGTGAATTCACATGTGGGCTCATTTAGACCTTCAACGGAGTTTGCACCGGGGCTGAGGTTTATGATAAATTTCAGGCGCATATCTTTTCCACCGGAGGAACAAGAGAAACTAATCTCTTTTAATACGAACATTTTAATGTGTCAAAATATAATAAAGAAAAAGGCAAAAAGAAAAGTCCAGTTTTAATGAGGTTGAAGAATTAGGTACGTTAACTGAAAAACAATTTTTATCTACCAAAACCCAGTGCACCCAGTGATTCAGCAGCTACCTTTTTCTAGGTTGTTATGAACTGACTTGCATGAACACTGATGACAGATTAACAGACTAACTCAGACCTGTGGAATTCGACATGTAGCTCTTGGATTAATTTCAGTTTCTTTGAGTATAGCAGACAGTAGAACAGTAGAACAATTCATTCTAATTTTTTTCGAAAAATGATCTTATAAGCTTCTGCTAATCCCTGCATATCTGGGATTATTGCTGATGTCTTTGCTACCCGGCATTGTGTTAACTGAAGACCAACAAACTTACAAAAGTTCAGGTTTTAAAGAGGCGATCACACTTGGAGATGCTCGGCACTTGGAGGCAAGCTGCTACTTAACCTCTTCATTCATATGAAAGCAGTAAGGATGGTTTTCAGTGTTTTTATGCATTGGCTTCATTACAGCCCAATGAGATGCTATGCTTTGCTGTTCATATGAGTTCTTTTTTTTTTCTTTTTTACAAAATCTAAAAATCTGGCAAGACTCAATCTTTTTGGCAAAAAAGAAATGACGCTCTGATAGGTTAAACCCGAAAATCTAAAGAGGGAGGACTGTATGAATCTAGGATGGTTGTTAGAAACTAAATGCGGAGCACAAAGCAGTGAGCTCGTCTAGTCTGTGGAGCTGATTCAGTTTCTGCTTAATTCTGACAATTCTTTCTACCAGAAGCAAATCTCTCAGGGATGGATGTTGCTGAGCAACACAATCAACACTTTTGAATGTGTTCATTCAGAGCATACAAATTCAACATGTTTAAATGAAAAGTTTGCTGTCTTCATTTAAACGTGAGCTTTGCAAGCGGCGACTCTTTCCAAGTCGCAAGCCGTTCAGTGAGATGCTTGTCGTACGTGGACTGGACACACACACACACACACACACACACACTGCTGTCAGGCGCGATCCAGCTGCACTGGGAGAGCGCCAGCTGTTAATGCCAGGTGTGGAGGGCGCCGCCACGCGTGTGTGTCTGCGCGTGTGTCTGCGCGTGCAACAAAGATGATGGGAGGAGGCCGCGCGACTGACACGCATGCACGCACACACACACATGCACATGCAGAGGTGAGACAGCAGCAACAAAGAGACACATGCAGAAGCAACGAGGGAGCCCAGTTATCAGCCATGGTGCCACATACTTGTTTGGGAGCTTCAGAAGCGGTGGTGTGAGCGTCAGTGCCTCTGTGGAGTCCGTTATAATCAAACCCAACTGTGGGGGGAGAAGGAAGAGGAGGAGGAGGAAGGGGGGAGGAGGAGGAAGGGGGGAGGAGGAGGGCATTTGGTTAAACGCTCTACCAGATCCGCACAAGCATTTTCCGTCTCTCTCCCACCACCAGCCGCACACAGCAGCGCCTGCCACCTCCGTAATGGAGGGGCGCCGGCGGTGATGATGGCGGCGATGATGGCGGTGATGATGATGGTGATGATGATGGTGATGGAACCTGGTGGAGGCAAGTCAGTGATTTAAAATGACGCATGTTAATGGGGGCCTCGGGGTTGCTGGCCTTTTCTGTGTGCCGACGTCCATGCCAGCGACAAGTGTGTGTGACGACGTTAATTACAGCCTCCGCGAGGGTTTACAGAGCCTCCGCATGGCCAAGTGGGAGCGTGTGTGTTGACGCAGAGTGTGTGTTTACAATAAGGATTGGGATGGGGGGTTAGCTGAGCACTGCATCACTTACCATTTGGCCTCTGTCACTTAGAATCACTGGCTGTGCCACATATCATTCACACTTTCTATAAAGAAGCTACTTATCTCGGTGTCTGCTGCGATCACTGCCAGCCCGGGTGATGGACATGACAGGACAGGAGAGGAGAGGAGGAGGAGGAGGAGGAGGAGGAAGAGGAGGAGGCAGGGAGACATGAGGAGGCAGGAGGACAGGAATCAGATGGGAGGGGAGAAGAAGAGAACAAAAGGGAGGACAGAAGAGAGGATCAGGAGAGAGAGATGTGGAAACAAGACGAGGACGGAGTGGAGGAGTGAAAAGAAATCGAAGGAAACAAAAGAGAAGAGAAATGAAGAGTGGCATCAAAAGACAGGAGAGAGGAGAGAACGTGAGGAAACATCTTGCAGAGGGGTAAAACAAGAGATTAGAGGAAAGACAAGAAGAGGGATGAAAAGCAGAACAGAGGGACAAAAATCAGGATCTAAGTCAGGAAAAGGAGGAAATATTCAAAGGAAAAGGGAAAAAGAGAGAAGGGGGAGAAAAAAGCCGGCGTGTCCGGATCAAGCTGTTTAGTGAGTGGCAGTCAGATGCATGCAAATGGATGGGCGAGGTTGGCATGGACAAATGCTGTTCCGCTTCATTAGAATGCACAATTCCATCTCGCTAATTGACATGCGATTAATAATGTATACGATTTGTCACAGGTCAGTATCTGCAGCAAATCATGTCTCAGTTTAAAAAATAGGGACAGCTGCCCAGCCCAGGGCAGGCGGGACTCACAGATCGCCTGTCACACTCAGCTGAACAAAAAAAAAAGAAAAGAAAAAAAGATTTATTTTGCAGAAAGCAGGGACGTAATAGCAGTCGTGTGCAGAGTCAGACCATGACAAATTGTTGTGAGCGTGGATCTCCGTGCATATATTCTCTATATCTCATGTCATTGTTGGTGGGTGGAAAGAGCTGGGAGGATTGTGATGTGTGTGTGTGTCTGTGCGTAGATACAAGCCATTGCTGAAGTTGGTCAAAAAGCCATGAACTTCTAAGAGTAAGTGAATAATGAGCAGCTGATTGTTCTAAAGCAGGACTTCTAACATTTATTGTATTTTCAGTCTACTCATAAATCTTTCTTTTTCTCAAAATGTTACAGTTTCAAAGAGTTTTTAAAATCGTTTATCCTCCAATAACCCCACGTAGGTGCTGTGTATGACTCCAAAAACTTATATTAGGCAATCTGATACCAGCACTTTAATGTAAATGTTCCTAAGGAAGTTCCTGGCGATCCAGGGCTCTCTTATTCAATCAGAAAATAAAGGCAAACGTACTGAACAAGCGTAGACCATTCAGCTTCTCAAAAGATCAGATTGACAAAAAACATAAATTACTGTTCAAAGAGGTTTGGACACAGTTTTGCAAAAAAAGATCATTACCTAAAAATTAAGGGAACAAAAAATTTCAAGATTGTCTTCATCTGGCACTGTGACCCAAACATAATGCTCCTAATTGGCTGTATTTTGGTATTTGTTGTCGGTTTGTATCTGAGGCTGAGCAGTTTCAGTGTTGAACCAGTGTCAGTAATAATAAGTGTTATGATATTAGAGTCAGTCTGACCGCACAGGCTGCAACATCAACATTCCTACCATTGGGAGAACTTTTCATAACCCTACATCATTTACATTTTCTTCACAGGTTGATCGCAACATAAATGTGAGGGAAGCTTTAATGCAACCAAATGGGAAGTTTATCAAACAAAAACCTTTATGAAATGCTGCATGGAACTAAAACAAGTAACTAAAAAGTGTTGTTACATGTACATGAGAAACACTTTCCAACCGGACGAAGCAAACCTTTGGGACACTGTGCTGGAACATTTCTGCATCTGAGCTCACTTAAACGGGAAGCTCCTTATACATATATCTAATAAACATGAATAAATTGCATTAAAATAAAATGAGGTAGTACTAGTAATATGACTAAAAGCAAGTGTTGTCAAATTCGAAAATATTTAATCAAGATTTTTTATTTTCTGAACAGTCTTTATTTTTTTTTATTTTGATTCGTTGGTTAAATGGACAAACTGCCAAATGTTTTATAACATTAGACGATAAGAATATTTGGTGCAATGTTGTCTGTGTCTTGTAATCCATCCTGTTTTTTTTTTATGTCATGTTTTGCAAAGTGGACGGATGAGTGTAATTTGTAGTTGCATGACTTCAGTTTTGGTTTGGGTGCATGTACCAGCTGTTTTTACCTGTGTGGGATCTCATGTGAGTTCGCAGGTGGCTGGGCTGACTGAAACTCTTCCCACACTCCTGGCAGAAATACTGGCCCTGCCGCATGACAGACCTCAGCATCCCTGATCGCACACACAGACACACACAATAGAAAAAAAGGGCATAAAAACGTTAAAAAGAGGAAATCTTCCAACACTTCAGTCTTTTTGTAATCCAGAGGTCAACATAAAGGTCAGATGTTGATCAGACACATGATGGGGGGAAGCTTGGACTGATTCATTTAGTTTAAATCAACAGGTCCTGAGCTAAAGGAGGCCCAACAAGACCAGTTAAACCAGTTAACCTGTAAAACATGAGGTCTCCCAGGTAGGGGACAAAGTGTGCCAGAAATCATTCTGGAGGCCCTTGTCTGAATAAAACCTATTTGATTCAGTTCTGCTTTACTTATTGTACTGTGGGCAACAGATGCATCCCTCATAAGACATATTTATATTCATCCATCATATTTCAGACAAACACAAACCATGTTTCAATTGTACTGTGCGCCATTTTTGTTTATACTTCGCCTGTTACAATGAAACTGACATTTACTAATCCGAACATATCTCACCGGAGTTTCAAGTATTTAAATAGACAATACGATTGGAGAGACATATATCATTCGATAATGGAAATGTGGTTTTCAGCAATTTTAAGATGCCGTTCGGCAAAATTTGGTCTCAGTCAGATGTTGGGTGCTGCCGTGAGCTGCAGTTGTTGAACTACGACATCGCTTCAGACAAAGACAAATTTCAGACACTTTTTAGGGAACAGAATATATATATGTTTGAACTTTGAACTGTTTGAAATGTTTTTAAAATGAAATCTTTAGTCGACACATATTTACATAGAAATCCAACATGCTTTGATTCCTAATGTGAGATTCTGCATACTAATTTACTTTTTCTTAGTGAAGTTAGAAGACATCTTCTCATGGCAGTGTTTGCAGAGACTGAATGAAGACATAAAGGTCAGTAATGGGCAGGAATCGCTTGTGTGTGTATGTGTTTGTACGTAAGCAGAGAGCCTGGCTGGAGCGGTGGAGCTAGGTAGCATCAGCAGTGGACTCGCGCAGGCATCATTAGTATGTCTAATGTGTCATTATGAGCGGCTCGCTCCAGGGGCTGGACTGCAGCTGTCACACAGCATCATCTCAGAGGCTGACAGCAAGACACACACAGCACACACACACACTGCATAAATTACAGGCAATTAAAACGCCCCGGCTGTGATGTGCCCGCTCCGCTGCCCGTGTGTCACATGTCAGGTGTGTGTGTGTGTGTGTACCGGCATGCGTATGCGTTACGGGGAATGAATATTTGTGTGCCCGCTTAGTCTGAGGGAGAAAAGCGAGCCACACTTTTAGACGAGCACACACACTCCCAGAAAAAAAGGCAAAAACACACTGACTGGCACTGCATGATGCTTTAAATGTTAATGAGCTTAAATGGCAAAGAAAGAAGAGATGGAAATCCTGCTTAACTCCAACGTCACTTTTTTATAAAAGCGGCTGAAAATATTAACGAGACACCTCAGCCTTCTCTGGATCCGCAGGACGAACCTAAAGCAAACAAAGTTGACCATGCAGGTCTCAGCTAACACAGCTGGATTCATTCATGTAGTCAGTTTAAACTCACATCCCTGATCCTTGGGCCAAACATGGGAAAAGAGATATGAGAGGTAAAATGGATGCACGAGCATCCAGAGGGCTTGGCTCACAGCAACCTGTTGTCTGCAGGAATGTAAAACACTGAATGAAAACCCTGCAACATGTCACCGGCCATTTTTTACCACCACATGTGCAGAAGCAGCACAAGGACGCGTCATTTCAAGCCGACTGGATCCATTTAATGACATTCTGAGCATCACAGACACACACTCATACACACTAACACACACGTGCGCTCCCATGACCTCGCATGCTGACAGATAACATGCCGGAGGGGAGTCATTGCCCAACACCCCCCC